>PVKS010026323.1:0-28786 GCA_004027875.1 Aplodontia rufa | reverse complement strand
TAAAAATAATTGGCTACTTGGGAGGCTGAGGAAGGAGCATCACTTGTGCCCAGAATTTCAATGCCAACCTGAACAGCACAGGAAGACTGTGTTTCAAAAACAAACAATAACTAAAAAGCCCCAAACTGAACAAAACACAAAGAATTATGCAAGAGGGAGATGCCAGAGCAAATCTTGTCCATCGGATGAGAACTTCCGTGCAGTATTTTGACCTCTGCAGCTGTATGACCCTACAATCACCTGCCCCAAGAATGTTTTTTTTTTTTTTAAGATAGAGGGACAGTGAGAGAGACAGAGAAAGAGAGAAACAACTTTATTTAGTTTTTCTCATGGCCTTCGTTGCTCCAACACTCAGTTGTGTACGTGGTGCTGGGGTTTGAACCCGGGTCCTCGGGCTTGCCAGGCAAGCGCCGAAACCGCTGAGCCACTGCTCCAGCCCCCCCTAGAATGTTTAATGAAGCAAGGTGCAACGTGTTTCCTCTTATGTGTTTCATAGATTTCAGATTTGAAAACCTTTGTTCTGCATATTTGCCCTTACCTGTGTCGGGGATTTCAGATTTGAAATAAGGCTGGAACCAGCTTCAGTTGAGATTATTGTTCTGAGTCGTTTCTGAATCTAAGAAAAACTCCCAACTAATACTTCTCACTTGCATCATTACTATCGAGGATTTCCTGACAAAATTTCTGGTGGCAGCACCTCAAATTTGTACCTTGATTTCAAAAAATTGTGTGATTTTGAAGATTGGCCACTATGATGAATTTTTTTCCCCCTTCACAATGAATTTGGTGCCCTCTGCCTTGAAAGTATTGAAAAATAATAAAAAATTTACCACGTCTGCAAACTTTACCTTTTGTTTTTCAGGATAATTATGGTATGGCAATAACCAGAGCATTCATTTCCGTCCAGGGGCTGGAGCGGTGGCTCAGCATGCACAAGTCCGTGAGTTCAAACCCCAGCACCATGTGCACAACAAAGTCTTGGAGCAATGAAAGCTGCATGAAAAACTACATGAAAATTGACTCTCTCTCTCTCTCTTTCTCTCTCTCACTCTCACTTCCCTCTCTCTTAAAAAAAAAAAAAAAGATTTTAGCCCCAGCGCAGGAGAAAGGAGGTGTGGCCCTCATTCTTCAGTAACCTGGACGTCACCTGTGCAAACTGCTGGAGGACAGTGACAGTGTTAGGAAAACTGAGCATCATTTGAGGATTCTCTGCAGTGTGTGTGGGGGGGTCCCCTAGGGGATAAGAGTTCCCGTTTGCAACTCTGGCTGTCCAGTGTGGTAAACGCGGGTGGCAAATGCCTTTGGTGCGTGGTCTTGTTGGATGCAAACACCGTGAGGTGGGAATAAGCAGTTAAAGCAGGAAAGAAGATGGTTCTGAAAGAAAGAGAAACCGGCAGATCAGGTTTCCGCGGCACCCAGCAGAGTTTCAGCGCGGATCTCGCCAAAGAGCACCCTGCGAGGTCTCCTTCCTTCGTTCCTTCCAAGTTTCACAATCCTGCCTTATCTTTTTGGTGTTTAGTGATAGGCAGTAATCACAGGAAACAAAACGCTGAGTTTACACCCACGAGCCCGGGAATAAACCTTTGCAAAGCGGAGACGACCCTGAGGACCTTAGCGCCGCGCTCCGTGCGCTGGCTGCTGGCGCTGGGGGACGTGGACGCAGCAGCCCCAGATGCATGGGTGCTGCAAACCCCGCTCCGCTCTGCACCCGGCGACGCGGTCCGTGCTGGGAGACGCCGAAATTACAATGTACCACTTCATAACGAGCGAAATGAGTCCGTGACAAGAGAAAGGGGCTGAGAGTAACAGGGAGTTCAGATCTTTCACTGTGCGTTAATCACAGTCCTATTTTAGAATATTGTAATTTGCTTTAAAACGGAGGCAACTCCCTCCTGCATTGGATAACCAGTTTGGAACCTGGAAGGTGACTCAGCCGCGGATGGGGTTTCTCAGACCCACCGGCTCGTCTCTGCAGGTCCCCCAGGCCCTCCACCCTCTCACCCATCTCTTCCTTCCCCTCCTCTCCCCCCACCCGTTTCTTCTCCATTACTCCCTCTCCGTTACGCTTTCTAAGTTCTTATTAACTTACGTCTCCTATCTGCCTTTAGCGTCATGCACTTTCACAGAAAGCAGAATTAAATGATATTTCAGCATGTACCATTTGCCCACGTTCAGCTGGGTTCCAAATATCAAGCAATATTTACTTTAGATCTTTTTCCTTAAAGAAAAAAATGTGGGAAAAAGAATTAACCACCCCAAATTCCTTTTCATGCCCTTCTTCCCAGAGTTACCTCTCCCAGGGGTACCTAATCTTCTAAAGTTGACATATATTAATCCCAGGCATATTTTCATTCATTGACTCTACACATATCTCTGCATTAATTATAATAGTAAGTGACTTTTAAAAATAAATGGAATAGTGTTTTATGGTATACTTTTTTTTTCTTTTTGCAATTTGCTTTTATCCCTCACTAAGCTTATGAGATTTATTCCTTGTTAGTAATGTTTAGCTCCTATTTTGTTCATCTTAACTGCTATGTAGTATTCCATTGTAACTTAATCCCAGACTGTTGGTGGGCAGGTGTTAACCCTTGTTTGCTATTACTAAGAATGACACGTTGACATCATTGTTCCTATTCCCTCAGGTATTCATGCAAGGGCCTCCTGAGAATGGACATCCAGATGTGGGGCAGCATCTGATTCCTCTAGGAATTGAGTAATTGCTATCAATCATCAGGCTGATTTACTTCCCCAAGTGCAGTTAGTAAGATCTGTTCCTTTGACGATAATTGATGTTACTGAATTTTTAAAAAGTCCATTAAAAAATAAACGTTTTAAATGGGCAAATAGTGAAATTGTATGTTATCTGATTTTCCATTTCTCTAATGACTAATGAGGTTGAACATCTTTTCATTTGATTTTTTTCTGTGAATTGCCTGTTTATATCACGTCTATGACTTTAAAAAAAAGATTTTAGAACTATGTACCTATTCTAGGTAACAGTCTTTGCCTGTATTTATGAATGTTGTCTCCGTGTGGTTAGTGTTTTTAGTTTGTATAATATTGTTGATCAGATAAGTTTTAAATTGTCAATATTCTTTTTCTTTTTTAAGAGAGAAAGAGAATCAGTTTTATTTAGTTTTTCATGTGGCTCTGACACTTTGTTGTGTACATGGTGCTAGGATTCGAACCCACATCCTCGCAAATGCCAGGGTAGCGCTGTAACCCTGAGCCACCGCTCCGGCTCTAAATTGTCAGTCTTTTGTTTATGGTTTGAGATTTTTGTCCTGTGTTTATGGTATTGTTCCCTATCCCTAATGTCATAAAGATCATCTATATTTTCATCTCAAAGTTTTGAAGTTGGGTTTAGGTCTTCCTTCTGTGTGGAATTTGTTTTTGTACATGATATGAGATAGGGCTCTAATTTTATCTTTTTCCATATGGATAAAGAGTGATCCAGTAGAATTTGTTTATTTGTTCTCCACTGATTTATAATTGTGCCTCTATCAGATGCAAGTTGCATGCATATGCGCAAAATCATACATATACACATACGTATGTACACACATATTCATGCATATTCATGTGTACATGATTCTGCATGCATATCAGACAATTTGTTTCCATAGCATGGTATCACATCTTGACATTTAAAACAGAAAATCTGGAATTTCATTCTTCAAAATTTATTTGACTTTTCTTTGTTCTTTTTTTTTTTTTTTTTTTTTTTTTTTTTTTTTGCACTATAATTTTAAGATCAGCTGTTCAGGTTCTGTTAAAAAATTGGATTTAAATTAGAATTGCATGGAATTTGCATATTACTTTAATGAGAATTGCTATTTTGATATGCACAATCAAACATACTATTCTCCCCATTTATCTTTTATCTCCTATAAAGTTTTATATGCGGCTTGAGCGGTGGCTCAGCGGTTTCAGCGCTTGCCTGGCAAGCACGAGGACCCAGGTTCAAACCCCCAGCATCACGTACACAACTAAGTGTTGGAGCAACCAAGGCCATGTAAAAAACTAAATAAAGTTGTTTAAAAAAAAAGTTTTATATGTTTTGCAATAAAGTTCATACACATTTTTGTTAGATTCATTCAAAGTTCTCTATCAGTTTTATTGCTACTGTGAGACATCCTTTGTGTGTGTGGGGGGGTGCTGGGGATTAAACACAGGTCCTTAAACATGCTAAGAAGCCCTCTCCCACTGAGCTTTACCCCCCAGCCCTTTAAATTTTAAGAAGGTTCTTGCTCAGTTACCCAGGCTGGCCTTGAGAACTTGTGGTCTTCCTACTTTAGTTTCCCTGTAGCTGGGATTACAAGGTATACTCCTTTACACCTGCCTCTGACTGGTTTTTTTTTTTTTTAAGAGAGAGGGACAGTGAAAGAGACAGAGAAAGAGAGAAACAACTTTATTTAGTTTTTCACTGAATGCAGCGATTGGACCTCATCATGTAAGAGAAAGTCCTTGTCCTTTGGAAGTTCACCCTAAGTATTGTGGGGTGAAAGGTCGTTCATCAGACCAGCAGCTACCTCTCAAGTGATCTGGGGGCACTGCCCCAGCAGCGGTTGTTGACTGAGCTGCAGTCTAGCCCTGATGAAACTCTTGCCTGTGAAGGGGTCATCAGCAAGTGGTGTCTTGTTCCCACAGTCACTGAGTGTCCACCCAGCAGAGACCTCCGAGGGACTGGCAGCTGGGAACTGGTCCACCCACCCATGGAGCAAGGAGAAACCTGGCCCGAGGCATTTGCCCAGCCTCCTCTGAGCCCTGGAAAGTGACTCTCTTGGGCGGGGTGAGCTGCTGAGCGTGGGGCAAGTCAAAGCCCTCAGAGCAACTAGCAGTGACAAGAAAGAGGTCTTTAATCAGCCAAGGTGCAATCCTGATGAAGTCACCTGCTAAAGGCACCTGTTGGTGCCCATCATGGCTGAAGCTGGAACTGCCTGAGAGGAGACCCAGGGAGACCCAGATCCCTCTTTTCTGTCAGTCACCCACACTCCTGCATGAGAAAATAGGGTTAGAAATGGTGCTGGTGATGTGGTTGTGGGGTTCGCGTCCTCTCAGAGTTGAAGAAGGAAACCGAGGAACACTGAGGCAAGCGTAGCAGACGGATTTTATTTTATTTATTTTTTTTAAAGAGAGGGACAGAGAGAGAGAGAGAGAGAAAGGGAGGATCAGTTTTATTTAGTTTTTCATGTGGCCTCAATTGCTCCAACACTTCATTGTGTATATGGTGTGGTGCTGGGGTTTGAACCTGTATCCTTGCACTTGCCAGGCAAGTGCCTTAACCGCTGAGCCACCGCTCCAGCCCCCAATGGATTTTATTTGATAGAAAGTAAAGCACAGGGAAAAGAGTAGTCTTCCCCCACAGTGGGGGAAGGGACAGAGCAGATGAGGCAGTGAGCTTTGCCCTTTTTATATGACATCCTCTCCTCGATTGGTCACTGCTTCCCTGCCCTTGTGCCTAGGATACAGGCATGGGGAATTCTGGTTTAGTCTTTGGTCCATGCCTTAGGTACCAATAGAAAGAATGTGCTTCCTTCCTTAGCAGCAGGGAGTGTCTGCATCTGGGCCTATCTTGTCAGACCCTTATTAGCATTGGGGGATGTCTTTGCCCTCTCAGGAAAGATGACCATCAGTTAATTTTCTGCTTATCCACCCACATTGTTCTGCCTACACTGAACTGCCTAACTTTTTCTGCCTCAGAAAGACTTTAATGTTCCAAATAAGCAACAGTCTGTCACAAAAGAAAGAACCTCTGGGTTCTCTCACTGTACAGTATAGGGGTTCACTTTGAATTCCTTACAGGAGAGAATAAAGGGCTCCAGGAACTCCCCCTGGGCCCAGGGTAGCAGGTTGGAAGGGCTCCCAGAACTCACCATCTTCCCTCAATGTTTCCTGTAGCCTGTGGGTGACAGTGAGTGCAGTCCATTCCCTTCCTGCAGAGGGGGTGGGTGGAGGGATTGTGATCATTGATCTTCACAACAACTCTCTCTCTCTCTTTTTAAACCTGTACCTCTTTGCTGTGTACATGATGCCGGGGTTTGAACTCATGTCCTTGAGCATTCAAGGGAAGCGTAACCACTGAGCCATTGCTCCAGCCCTCACAACAACTCTTGAGGGTACATTTTACCCATTTTGTAAACAAGGAGCTGGGTTTGCCAGCAGGGGAGGGAGAGCAGGAAGTCTGGTTCCCGGGACTCCAAGCCTTGTCCAGAGCAAAGCAAGAGCCAAGACTCCTGCATTGCTCTTGTGTTTCTCCTAAAGCAGAGACTTTCCATTTAAAAAAGTGTGGAAGTTGGCCAGATTTCCCAGTCTTTTCTTTTGTCTAGTAAAGAATTTGAAAAGTTAGGGTTAGGGTTAGGGTGAGCAGAGCTGGGTTTGGTTGTGAGTGGGCTCACATTCTCACTTATTCTTTGCAGCTGGGTGAGTGAAGTGTTAATCCCTTCTTCGCAAACGCAGAAACCCAGACAGTGAGACAGATTATAAGAGATAGTAAAATGGCTAGGTAGTGAGGACCAAGCGCCCCATGCAACCACCCCTAGGTAGGGAGAGATTAACCTGCTAGCTCAGGGCCTTCAAATGCAAATGACCATGAAGCCAGGAAAACTAGGAAGTGGGAGTGGACACAGATGGGAACTTGGAAAGATTTGCTGCCTGTTTTGCATGGATTTTTAACCAATGGTTTTGGTGCTTAGTTTTAATGCCTGTTTTACATAGAGTTGAACCAATGATGTTGCTGCTTTTCTCAATGCCTGCTTTATGAATCTTAATCAATGCGCATACCCCAAACCAATATAAACCCTGACCTAGCACACTAAGATGGGATCCTGCTTTCAGGTGCCCCTCTACCTTGCAGAGACTCTGCTCTCCTTCCTTAAATAAACCCTACTCCTTTTACTCCTCCCATCTGTAGTTGTCCATGAATTTTATTCTTCAGATTCACGAGACAAGATTGGTGCCAAATTCCTGGGGTGCATTTCCACACCAAGAGCTGCAACCCACCGCTCAACTGTAGCAGGGGTGGGGTTGGAGGGAACCCCAGCTCTCAGCTGGGTAGCTACTAACATATATCAGCTGCAGAGATCTGCAGCCAGCCTGAATTCCCAGTTTTAACTGCGAATGGCTGCAAACACTAGAAACGGGCTATTTTGGCTATAAATGATGCAGGATTTTCGAGATGAGGCCGGATTCTCTGCTTCCACTGGCGAATAGAGTCTGGGCCACTACAGATTCCAGCAGCCAAAATAGCCCGCTTCTAGTGTTTGCAGCCATTCGCAGTTAAAACTGGGAATCTGGGCTGGCTGCAGGTGTCTGCAGCCGAAAGTGTCAGCAGCTGTCCAGCTAAAAGCTGGGCGTTGCAGCTCTTGGTGTGGTGGAAATTTACCCCAGGAATTCGGCGCCAATCTTCTGGGTTCTTGTCTCATGAATTTGAAGAATAACATCCATGGATAACCATGGAAGGAGGAGTAAAAGGAGTAGGATTTATTTAGGAAGAAGAGCAGAGACTCCGCAAGGTGTAGGGGCACCTGGAAGCAGGACACCCTCTAAAGGAGATCAGGCCAGGGGTTATATAGATTTGGGGTATGAGCATAATTAACCTTCATGCAAAGCAGGCGTTGAGAAATGCATCTACATCATTGGTTGAAACCTTTGCAAAGCAGGCGTTGAAACTTAGTACCAAAGTCATTGGTTAAAATCTATGCGAAACAGGCCTTGAAACTGGTCAAGAACACCATTGGTTAAAATCTATGTAAAACAAAAGGTGGCAAATACTTCCTAGTTCCCGCCTGTGACCACCCCCATCTCTTAGTTGGGACAAAGGTGAGTCTCATGGTCTTTTTGCATATGAAGGCCCTGAGCATGCCCTGTCAATCACTCTCTACCAGCTACCTCTTAGAGGGGGCCCTTTTTCCTGTCCTGACTACCCAGCCGTTTCACTGTCTCTCCTAAATCTGTCTCACAAAGTCTGCAGTCAGTTCAAACTCCATTTGTCAGTGGGAGCTGAGAATCTGGCCTCATCTCAAAACCCCCACATCAACGGGACAGTAGATGATTTGACCACAACTGTGGATACAAGGCAGGCAGGGTGGGGCCCCTGTTTCTTCCATGGGAGGAATTCCCATGGAACCTTCCAGAAAAGGTGAGGCAGATGGGGATTTGCAGGCAGGAACTTTGGTGCTACCAAACCCTGAAGATAATATTATGCCCCTTCCCTATAAATAGCTTTAGAATAAAATCACCCTGAACCAAAGCATGAGGAGTCCCCACTGTAAGGAAAAAGGCAAATGAAGGAAATAAATGAAGGAGAGGGGCGGTTCAACAGTAAGTAACACGGGTTTATTCGGGAGAAACCCGTGGAGAGAGGCCCAGTGAAGTCTGGGCCCCTGCCGCTTACAGCCTGGGGCAGATATAGGGGGAATGAGTGGGGTGGAGCCAAGTTTGAGTTTTCTGGTTAAAACAGGATTTTCGGTAGAGTGTGATCTTTCTGATAAGGTCCAGAGTCAATAGATTTCTTAAACAGTGAGTAAAGGGTTTGCTTTCCGGCTCACGTGAATGGTTCCTGGTAATTTTCCATATCTATCACCTACAAAATGCTGATTTGCCTCCTGTTCACTTCTTGGATTTGCTTCTTTAAAAAAAAATTAAAGTACGGGGGTTGGAGCGGTGGCTCCAGCAGTTGCAGCACTTGCCTGGCATGTGTGGGTACACGAGTTCGAACCCCAGCACCCATGTACACAACTAAGTGTCAGAGCAATGAAACCCAAGTGAAAAACTCAATAAAAATTGATTCTCTCTCTCTCTCTCTCACTGTCCTTCTCTCTTTAAAAAAAAGAAGGTGGTCCAAGGCCACAGAAGACTCCCCTCTGTCTCTTCAGGAGCATTTTCTTCCAGGGAGGACCCTCCCTGCTCCTGGTCACCACACTCCTCCTTTGTCATGGGAATTCCTGAGGATTATGAAGATGAGTACACTTCAGGCTCATTGAAAGGGAGGCAGCTATTGTCCTGGACCTGGTTACCACTGGAACCGACTGGTCCAGGCTGGCCCTGTTTCTTCAGGCCCTGGCAGCTCTGCAGACTGGGGAGCAGGCCCGCCAGAGGAAGTTGGCATAGGAGATGGAGTAGCTACTCACAGTGGAGGAATTTGATCATGTTTAGGACCCACTTTACCCTCTTAACTGGCTTCATGCTGGACATCTTCCAGAAGGTGCCCACCCCAACAGGGCTACCAGGGGTCCCTGTGCTCTCACAGGCAACATGGAGAGGAGTGAGCTCATCTGTCTGGTAGGGTGGATGGGATTGAGGAGGGCCAGCCTCAGGTCAGGGTAGCTGGGGAGGCCAGAGAGGAGCTGAGCCCAGGGACAGGGAGTGAGGAATGAGGCCTTCACTTCTGCTCCCTGGCCCGGCCTCTCGGTCTGGTCCTTCTTGAGCCCATGCCCACCTGAAGGGGAGAGCAAGGGGCCACCAGCCCTCCATGCACAGTGCCTACTATCTCCTGCCCTACCCTTCAGGTCTTTTGTGCTGCACATAGGCAAGTTCCACTTTTTCTGGCCTCAAGGCTGAGCCTAGGGAAGGCCCTTGGTTTGACCAGGGAGGTCTGTTAGGAGAGAAGCCATGGAGGGCAACTGCTCCAGGAGCCTGCTTCTGAAGGAGACATGGTAAGCGTCTTCAGTGGTGGGCACGGATGTGGGTAAGTGCTCCCTGTAAGTTTAGCAAGCCCTTTTCCCTCCTATTCCAGGAGAATGTGCTGAGCTTATGTCTAGACTGCTGTGTCCCCAGGTAGAGGTCCATAGGCTCCTGGGATCATTTGTCAAGAGACAAATGTAGAAAGTCCCCTCCTGGCCAGGGACCTGACCAGGCTGGCTGTTATTTCACATCACTCACACAGTATGAGCAGGATGGCTCCACTCTTGGGCATAGCCACCTATTCCTGAGGCATGCCCTGTCTAGGTGAGCCTCCTCCTTCCCTCCACAGCCTCCCAGCTTCTCTGGCTCCAGTTTCCAGATGAGGATAGACTGTGGGGGTGGCAGAGTAGACAGTTTATAGAAGTGAAGGGCAGTGGGTCAATCGGTCACACCCTTCTTTCATTCTGCCAGTGATGCCCCAAATAAGCATCTGGGTCAGCACAAATGCTTCTCATTCAAAAATTGTTTTAATTTTGAGCTGAGGGTGGTGATGGATGCTTGTAATCCCAGCAGCTCAGAAGCCTGAGGCAGGAGGATCACAAGTTCAAAGCCAGCCTCAGCAACTTAGTGAGACCCTATCTCAAAAAACAAAATGAAAAAAGGCTGAGGATGTGGCTCAGTACTTAAGCAGAAAGAAAAAAGAATGTTTTTATTTTGAAATAACTTCAAACTTGCACAACAGTTATGAGAATGGCAGAGAGCTGTCACGTGCCCTGGATCAAGACGTGCCAGTGGGTATGTTTTTATGGCATTTGCTTTGTCACTTACTCAGGGGTCTGTGTCCCTGTCTTTCTCTCTAGTTTACTCTTTTTCTTCCTTTTCCTCTCCTCTCTTCTTTCCTGTCTCCTCTTCTTCTTCCTCTCTCTCTCTCTCCACACACACACACACACACACCCACACACTCATTTGCCCTGAACATTGGAGAGTGAGTTGCAGACATCTTGATTCTTTACTCCTAAATATTTCTTTTTTTCTCTAAGAACAAGGACAATTTCTTAGAGGACCACAGTACAGTTATCAAACCAGAAAATTCACATGGCACAATTCTGTTATATGAAACATGGTCCACACTCAGATTTTTCCAGCTATCCCAACTCTGTGCTCTGTAGCTTCCTAGTGATGCGGGTGATGTGGATGTCGGGTTCGTGTCCTCTCCGAGTCGAGGAAGGAAACCGAGGGACACCAAGGCAAGCATAGTAGATGGATTTTATTTTATAGAAAGTAAAGCATAGGGAAAAGAGCAGACTTCCCCCAGAGTGGGGAAGGGGACAGAGCAGATGAGGAAGTGAGCTTTGCCCTTTTTATATGATGTCCTCTCCTAGATTGGTCACTGCTTCCCTGCTCCTGTACCTAGGACAAAGGCACGGGGAATTCTGGTCCAGACTTTGGACCATGCCTTAGGCGCCAATAGAAAGAATGTGGTTCCTTCCTTAGCAGCAGGGAGTGTCTGTATCTGGGCCTATCTTGTCAGACCCTTATTAGCATTGGGGGATGTCTTTGCCCTCTCAGGAAAGATGACCATCAGTTGATTTTTTCCTTATCCACCCACATTATTCTGCCTACACTGACTGTCTAACTTCTTCTGCCTCTCTAGCCTGTCTGTTCAGGATCACACTGTGCTGGGTCATCGTCTTTGCTGTGGCCTGTCACTGGGCCAAAGCCCAGCTTTTCCCCAGCCCTCAAGCCTTTCACGACTTGGAATGTGCAGAAGGTCTCCCACTTTGGGGCTGCCCGATACTTCCTGGAGATTCGGGTAAGGCTGAGCATGTTTAGGACATGACAGGTTGTGAGGTCTCCTTATGGTAGCACTTTGTACAAATCTGTTCCAGGGTTCATGATGCTGATCTTGACCCTTTGGGTAAGGTGTGTTCCCCTAGGCTCCTTCACCATCAGCTAAGTAATTCGTGGGGGAATCCTTTTGAGATTATGTGAATATTTTGCTCCTCATCCAAACTTCTCCCACTGTTTTAACCTTCATTGATGATTTTTTTGCCCCCTGAATCCATTAATGACAGTTGTGGCTGCCAAAGGATTTTATGACTCCATCGTTCCTTCTCCATTTATTATTGTCATTTACTGGAAGGAAGAGCTGTCCCTATTATTTATTTATTTACATCAGAATGGGCTCATGAAATTCTATTTTATTTGGTAGATTATAATCCATTAGTATCATCTTTTATTTTGATGCTCAAATATTCCCAGTCTTGGTAAGGGCTGCTCTGAGCTGACTTTTGTGACCTTTAAGATGTTCCTGTAGTTTGGGATGAGTTCCTCCTGGTGCACTATGGTGGTGGTTTAGACTCCCTAGGCATCTTCCCTGCCCTCACTGGAATAAGTCATTTATCTCAGAAGTCTTGTTCCTCTCTCCCTACCTTCTTCCCTTTAAACCCTTTATGATTCTGAAATAATTTCAAGCCTGGTTTGTTTAAGGAGGGAATGGTATTTAGAAGCCAAGCTCTATGTGTGATCATTGCTGTTGAAGTATCACTTCTATTATGTGTTTATTTTATATTTATCCCATGGATATATGGATATAGGTTTATGATGGTATTAAAAATTGCCCATTTAGGGGTTGGAGTGGTGGCTCAGCGGTTTCGGTGCTTGCCTGGCAAGCACGAGGACCCGGGTTCAAACCCCAGCACCACGTACACAACTAAGTGTTGGAGCAACTAAGGCCATGTGAAAAACTAAATAAAGTTGTTTCTTTCTTTCTCTGTCTCTCTCACTGTCCCTCACTCTTTAGAAAAAAAAAAATTGCCCATTTAAAATAATTTTTTGATTACCAACAAAATCAATTCACAGCGGCTGGAGCAGTGGCTCAGTGGTTACAGTGCTTGCCTGGCATGCACAAGGATGTGGGTTCAAACCCCAGCACCACGTTTACAACAAAGTGTCAGAGCAATGAAAGCCACGTGAAAAACTAAATAAAATTGATTCTCTCTCTCTCTCTCTCTCTCTAAAAGAACAAAAAAAGCAATTCACAGAAAAAAATAGGAAGTCAGTAGCAGCCTGGACATACTAAACACTGTGAGGATGGAATGGGAATGACTGAGAATGTGATTAGAGGGGAGCCCTGGGCTTAGACTGTGCTGGACCTGAGTCTCAATACCGAGGAGCACTTCGGCAACTTCCCCAAATACTGAGTGTCAAATCTTGAGAAAGTTGACTTGGGTTAAGAGACTTAGCTCATCTACATCAAATTGTATGAGTTTAACACTCCCAGAAAGCCTATGAGGTTTATTCCATTATTACTGCCATTGTACAGCTAGAGAAACGGAGGCATAGAAGGTCACACAGTGAGGCAGGGCTCCTCGGTGCTACAGGACCACAAGTCTCTAATGCGGACCATGGACGATGACCTCTGAGTTCCTACTCTGAAGAGTGGGGGGTTGGACCGCACAAATTGAAGGTCTTTTGCTTTGTTAATGTTCATAGAAAAGATGTTTATTGGGAGTTGTCTTTCCATGACAAACACACACTGGCTTGGGTCTGCTGAGGCAGAAAGCAACGTCTTGCTCATTCAGTTTGTTTTCAGAATCGGTAGGTGATAAAGACTTTGCGTTATCTCTATACATCTTATTTTATATATTTATACACGTTTGATTGACACATAATATATATAGATGTATTTATAGGATACAATGGTTATTTGATACATGCATGCAATATGTAAAGATCAAGTCAGGATAATTAGCATCTCCATCTCCTTTAACATATATCATTTCTTTGTGTTGGGAAGCTTCAATCTCTTCTAGTTTTTAATAAAATATGAAATAAATTTTTGTGAACTATAGACACCTACTATGCTGTAGAACATTAAAACTCATTTCTCCTTTTGGGGCGAGGGGGGGTGGTGGAACCAGAGATTGGATCCAAGGATGCTTAATCACTGAGGCACATCCCCACCTGCTTTTTATTTTTTATTTTGAAACTAGGTTGCTTATGACTTCACTAAGTTGCTGAGGAAGGCTTTGAACTTTCGATCCTCCTGCCCCAGCTTCCAGAGCCAATGGGATTATAGGCATGAACTATCATACCTGGCCTCATTCTGCTTATCTAACTACATTTTGAGACCTTTTTAGTCCTGCCTCCTTCGGTCCCTCTTACCTTCCCTCTTACCTTCCTAGCTTCTAGTGACCACTCTTCTACTCTCTACTTCCATGAAATCAGTATTTGTCCTTCTGTGCCTGGCTTACTTCACTTAACATTATGTGCTCTGGTTCCATCCGTCATTCTGCAAACTTTAGGATTTCATTATTTTTAAGGCTGAATAATATTCCATTGTTTGCACATCTTATTTCTAAGTCCCATATTTTTGTGTAGTAGAATGGCGATCAATACAGCATCTATTTCATAAGGTTATTGTGAAGATTGATTTAAGAAAATGTACTGGAAATATTGAGTGTCTGGCATATAGCAAATTCTCAATGAACACTAACCATTTTTTTAAGTGCCCCTCAGCTAGTCAGAGCATGAGTTTGATCCACGCAGTGTGTCTGCATGGCTACTCTGTTTAATTCCTACCATTGGCATTCAGGGCACTGACTGCCCAGATTCAGAGGAAGGCCTTGCCTAGGAGCTTTCTGGTCCTGACCACCAAGAATTTGGGCAACCCAATGTTGTACTGCTGCAGCAAGAGGGCCTGGAAGTGGGATGGAAGGCAGTTCAGGAATTCCTTGCTGGTTGTCTTCACCAACAAGAAGCACAAAAACCATACCCGTAAGGGACTTCTCTACCCTGCCCATGGGGGACCTGAGTAAGGGACTACTCCACCCTGCCCATGGGGGAGCTGACCGGAGGCTTAGCCTCAATGGGGAGGAGCTTTGGGCTGGCAAGAACTCTGACCATGTGGCAGGTATCACAGGGCTCTCTGAACAGGCTGGGGAGGCATCAGATGGAGGTTTGTCTCCGTGGGCCAGGAGGGGATTCCTGGGCTCCTGACACAGTGCCAGGCCATAGTCCACATGTTCATGTGTGATGCACCTTCTCTGATCAGATGAGCAGGAAACCCTACCAAGCAGATGTGCCATCGGTACTTTACAAGCGAGGAAAACCGATTATGTTGGTCAACTGTATGTCACTGTGATCGAAAGACCTAACCAGAAGAATTTAGAAGAGGAAGTTTATTTTGAGCTTATTGTCGTAGAGGTTCAGTTCATGTTGGCCGACTCCATCACTCTGGGCAGGAGCATCATGCAGATGTTGCGGGGGGAGCATCATGGCAGAAAGGCCTGGAGGACCAGAGCCACTCATTTCACAATAGCCATGAAACAGAGAGGGGGAGAGGGAGGGAGAGAGAGAAGGATATAATCCCCAAAGGGACACCCCAGTGACCCACCAACTCCAGCCACGTTCCACCTGCCAGAAGTTACCACCCTGTTCAGCAGTCCTTTCAAATGTTCCATCCTTCAGATGAAACAATCCAGGGTTCAGGTCACAGCTCTTAATCTAATCATCCCTATGACCGTTGCTACGTTGCCTAACATGAGGTATTTTTGGTTTTGTTTTTTATTTTTAGGGACATCTTCTATCCAAACCATAACACCAAGGCACAGAGAGGACAATTGAAGGCAGCATCATAGAGTAGTTGCTGTGCACTCTAAAACCAGACTTCCTAGGTTCAAATCCTAGCTCTGCCATTACTGTCTGGTTAGCTGGTTAATCTACCAACCTCCCCAAGCTTTTGTGTCATTTTCTTTTTTGTAAACAAATTTTGTAAATTTGTTTTCTGTCTCATAGGATTAGCATGGTTATGTATGAGGCTTGGGCTGGGAGAGCCTTAACCTAATCAGTGCATCAATCCGCTGATCAGGATTAACTTATTACCCGGATGGTGACCTAGGAAGTGGGGTGTGGCTTGGGGAGGCGCGTTGCTGGAGAAGTGCCCTTGGAGTTTGTATTTTATCTGTGGTGAGGGGAGCTGTCTCTCTCTGCTCCCTGGTGCCATCACCTCAGCTGTTTTCCTCTGCCACACACTTGTGCCATGATGTTCTCCCTCAACGGGGCCCAGAGCAATGGAGACAATTGAGATCTCTGAAATCGTGAGCCCCCAAATAAACTTTTTCTCCTCGAAAATTGTTCCTGTCAGGTCTTTTGGTCACAATGACAAAAAGTCTGAGTAAAACAAGGGTTGATGATTTGAGCTAATCAAGTCATCTGAATTGAGTGTCCTTAGCAAGCCAATGAGGTTGAAACCATATTCTTGCTATTTTTACAGATGGGGAAATTGAGGCATATGAGGCTACTCAGCTAGTAGAGTTTTAACCAGAGAACAAACCCAAGCAGTTTGAAGAAGGAAGAGATTCCTGACAGCAAATCCTTCAGTGTCATCAGGGAGAAAACACTTATTTGGAAATGTTGAATAGATGTGACCTAAATTGCCCATATGTAGAGAACTACCTGGTACATGCAGGATCAAGTTATCCATTCATCCACTCCCCTGTCCATCCATATGTCCATCCATCCGTCTGTCTTCCATCCAAGTTATGGAGAAGACCCTGAAGAAGGTGTTCATAGCTAGATATACAACATTACTAGATGAAAAAAATAACTGGTCACAGAAGTCTTCACGCTACGTCTCTATTTTTGTTTACAACAATTAGCATAGCAAAACACCAGAAAGAGCCAGGCACTGTGGGGCACGCCTGTATTCTAAGCAGCTCTGGAGACTGAGGCAGGAGGGTTGCAAATTCAAAGCCAGCCTCAGCAAACTATCCAGACCCTATGCAAATCTCAGTGAGACCCTGTTTCAAAATTTAAAAAATGAAAAATGAAAAAAGGACTGGGGATGAGGCTCAGTGGCTAAGCGCCCCAGGGTTATCCCTGGTTAAAAACAAAAACACAAACAACAAAACAGAAACAAAAGAAAACCAGAAAGAAATACTCCAAAATCAACACTAATTTTTTCTGCTTAGTGTATCTCATGTGGTTGTTTTTTTTGGGGGGGGTCTTCTTACTTGGCTGTTTCCTACATTTTCTGCAATGAAAATTTATTTAAAAAATTACCATTAAAGCTATTTTTTTTTTTAAAGCAGATGTGTTCTATGTGCTCTTTGATTTGGGCAGCACAGAACAGGATTGCTGTGTGTCTGGGCAGGGGGAAGAGGGGAGGACCAGTGCGATGGATCTCCAGGCCCCTCTGTTAGGCCACAAATGACATTCTGATAGCCTTCCCAGGCCAACCTAAGATGCCATTCAAAGACTGTTTCTTGGGCCCTCCAGACCCAGAGATGAAGGCAGTCAGGTCCTAGACCTCATCTAGAATAAGGTCAAAGTCCTATACTTGAGTCTGCCTCTTCCTCTTCTACAGTGGGTGTGTGGGTCTGCTACCTGTAGGAGCTGGTGGTGGTGTAGTCTGCTAGCCATTGGTCCTGGGTCCTTGCCACCCTTCCCTGGACTTGGCTCTCCCCTCCTTCCTAATCAGTCTTCCCAGCAGGGTCCTGCTGAGTCCCACTCCTGAGCTGGCAGGATTGGCCTCCAGCACTACCTCAGTGCTCCCATCAGTCCATCAAGGGGTGCTGAGGGGGAGGGCCAGCGTGCATGGCCCCTGCCCTTGCTCCGTTCTTCCATGGCTTTGTGGTTTGACCCGCCTCACCCACCTTCTGAGCTGAATGGCAGTCAGAAGCTCTGATGTGCAAGTCCCGCAGCTCCCAACCACCATCATCCCTGAGTCCCACCCCAGAGGGAAGCTTGTTTATACTGCTGTGAAAACCCAACTTCAAAAGAGTCCATGAGGGCACCAGTTGTCAGCAGCATCAAAATGGGGACAGATTCTTTAGCGGATCTGCAATGCCTCCTGCTGCTTGCTGTGCAGGTGCCGTCGTGGGACACCTTGGGCACATCTGGACCCCGCTGGCCCAGCTCGCTGATGGAAATGATGAACCGATGAAAGCAAATGCAATAAACACCTCCTTCAGATAACCTGCTGGCCATGATAGGAGCCAGAGAATTCCCCTATTTCCTTGAGCTCCTCTCTAAGTTTTTATGAACCCAGGGCCAGTCACAGGCTGAGATGGGAACTCTGAGAGAGAGAAAGAGAAAGAAAATTATTACATTAATTACCCTGTTACCCTCTTTGGGGGCTTGAGCTCTCCAGAGTCAACTGTGAGAGGCTCAGTGTGGCCCTGCAGAGCCTCAAAGCTGAGGCTATTTCCAAGGTCCTTCCACTTTCTTTGAGGCTGACACAGCCTCCCTCTATCCTGTCATCAAATAAATACTTCTTTGAGGACATGGGTGCTGAAGTGAAGCCCCACCTTAGACCCCACTTGGGGACAGGCCACATAGCATGCAGGTAAAGACAAGCCACACTGCTGGGTACTCTACAGGACAGCCCTCCACTCTGTGTGTGTATACAGTTGTCCCTCAGTATCTGCCTGCATTGGTTCCAGGACCCCTACAAATATCAAAATCCACAGATGATGAAGTCCCTTAAATAAAATGGTGTAGGGCTGGAGCAGTGGCTCGTGATTATGGTGCTTGCCTGGCATGTGCAAGTACACGGGTTCCAACCCCAGCACCCACATACACAACTAAGTGTCGGAGCAATTAAAGCCATGTGAAAAACTCAATAAAATTTGATTCTTATTCATTCTCTCTCTCTCTCTCACTATCTCTCTTTAAAAAAATAAAAATAAAATAAAATGGTGTAGTGTATCCACATAACTTATGTGCAAACTCCTGTACACTTTAAATCACTTCTAGATTACTTATAATAATAATATAGTGCGTTATCTAAATAGTTGTTATACTGTATTATCTTATTTATTTATATTTTATTTTTAGACAAGGTCTTGCTAAGGGGCTTGATCTGGCCTTGAACTTGCGATCCTCCTGCCTCAGCCTCCTGAGTCTCTAGGATTACAAGAATGTGCAACTCTTCCCAGCTTATACTGTATTGTTTAGGAAATAATGTCAAGAAAAATGTCCATAAAGATTTCGTCTCAGCCCCCATATATTTTCAATCTGTGGTTTGTTGAATTCAGGGATACAGAGAGCTAACATTTTCCTTCCCTTTAGCGTCTCCCCAAACTCCTTTTAATCAGAAACAAATATTTAAGGGAGCCAGGGCCCTAAATGCTAGAGAAGAATAAAGTGAAATTTTCCTTGGCTGAGAGAGCCAAGGATGTGGGAGGGTGGGGAGAGGTGTCAGAGGGAGGTGGGAGATATCAGGGTCCTCCTGGGGCAGGGGAGGAAGGGATTTTCCTTCTTGCCCAGGCAGAGAACCAGTACTGGGCACCACCCCAAGACTATTGGACTGCAGCCTACAGCAGGACTCTCCTGCCTTGGAGACCTCATGCAGGTAGGGGGACCTCCTGCAGGTTCGAGGGCTGGCTAACAACTTGGGAAGTGCTGGGGATATCAGGTTTGTCACGTGCGTGAATATGCAGCTACTGCCACACAACAAACCAGGAAAGACATCTGCACTGCAGACAGAATCAGAAGATGAAAATCTTATGGCATGAGAGCTCTGACAAATCACGACCCCTCCAACAGGAAGATAGACGACCTTCTTCCTACAAAAAGTCCCCAAAGAAATACCATAGAGTCAATAAATATGATAAACTGTTTAAATGCATAAAAAGAGGGAAAAATACAAGATAAAGCAAGACGCCTTTTCATGTGGCCTATTGGACTTTCCGAATTTACTTTCAAAGTTTTCCCACAGTCTTTATGAATATGGCAAGCAGGGCCAGGCACCTGGCCGGTGGGGAACATCCATTGTCCCACGGTCCCTGGGTTCCTGATTGTTCTACAGGAGGGTGGACATCCTACTGGGGTGACAGACTCAAACCCAAAGGCAAAGGCGGGTTAATAAGTGATGGGTTTTCTGGGCACAGGGAGTTAGTCAGTGTTCCAGTCAACGAAACCTGAACCTCAAGGCTTCCACTCAGCAGCAGCCCTGGCCCTGGAGATTTTCTAAATGACTTCCTTTTGAGTCTCCTTACCATAGATTCATTACAATACTCTATGGCCTATTAAACAGCCATAACTAAAACAAAATATATTGCAACTATTTATCCTGGACTTTGTAAGGAAATAATGTTGACTATGGTGTTGGTGCAGAATTGAGGACTAAAGGTCTTGGAATTAGTGAGGGAATTAAAGAGGAGTCACCTTTGTGCTGCGAGGGGCCACTTCTTAGGGATAATGAATCTCGGTCCTGACTGGGCCAAGGGGACCAGGTGCTGCTCACGGCTGGTCCAGCCAGGGGTGGGGCAATGGTTTATTCAGTTGACACAGTACTGGGTGCCAGCTTTTTTTTACATGCTGGGGTGCACCATCGAGTTGGCCTACCAGCAGGTTAGATGAACCCTCAGCACGTGCCAATAAAGCAAGCTAAAAAAACAAAAACAAAAACAAAAACAAAGCCTCCAGGTGCGATGGTGCACACCTGTAATCCCAGTGATTCAGGGCTACAGGCTGAGGTAGGAGAATTGCAAGTTCAAAGCCAGCCTCAGCTACTTAGCAAAGCCCTGACTCAGAATAAAAAATAAAAAGGGCTGGGGATGTGGCTCAGGAGTTAAGCACCCCTGGGTTCAATCCCCACCAGTGATCCCCCTTCAAAAAAGCAAAAAGGTGACAGTTAAGAAGGAAACTAAAGCAGGAAAAGGGTCAGAGAGTGAGGATCTGGGACAGTCCTCAAGATACGCCTTTCAGAGAAAGGCTGAGAACAGGATGCAGTAAGGGCAGGAGTTGAAGGCCATCGGAAGGCAGCTCCTCAGAAAGAAAGGACATCAAGGACATGGTGGGAAGGCGGATGAACGGGGCAGGCTGGGCCTGGTTGGGAGCTGGGTACTGGAATGAGCTTTCTCTATGATTGCCGTAGGGGACAAAGATGCAGTGTAAGGACATTCCCAGTTACCTACTTCTGCCAAAAAGGTAGAGCCATAAGGGAAACACAAATCAAAACTTCAGTGAGATACTACCTCACTCCTGTTAAAGTGGCAAAAATGAAAAATTCGAACAACAACAGATGCTGGAGGGGCTGTGGGAAAAGAGGAACACTGTCACACTGCTGGTGGGATGGCAAACTGGTTCAGCCACTCTGGAAAGCAGTGTGGAGACTCCTCAAAAAATTAGGGCTGGGGGGCTGGAGCGGTGGCTCAGTGGTTTCGGTGCTTGCCTGGCAAGCACGAGGACCTGGGTTCAAACCCCAGCAACACGTTCACCACTAAGAGTTGGAGCAACTAAAGCCATGTGAAAAACTAAATAAAGTTGTTTCTCTCTTTCTCTGTTTCTCTCTCTGTCCCTCTCTCTTTAAAAAAAAAAAAAAAAAATTAGGGCTGGAACCACCTTATGACCCAGCTATCCCACTCCTGGGTATTTTCCCAAAAGAGAATCAGCACATTATAGAGATGCGGCTTCATCAATGTTTATAGCAGCTCAATTTACTATAGCTAGATTATGGAACCAACCCAGATGCCCCTCACTTGACGAGTGGATACAAAAACTTTGGTACATATATACAATGGAATTAGAGAAGCCATTAGAGAAGACGATATTATGGTTTTGAGATCAAATGGATGGAGATGGAAAGAATTATGCTAAATGAAGTATCCCAATCTCAGAGACTCAGGGGCCGAATGGTTTCATCTGTGGAAACTAGAATACATCTGGAAGCAGTATGCTAGACGGCAAAGCTAATAATAATTTCAAATTGTATGATTCTTTTCCCAACAGGGAGACAACCCCCTGGGATATTTGGAGGCATAGGCTGGGGGACAGGGTGGGGGGAGGGCTTAGGAAAATCACCTAGGAGACTGGAGGAACTGAATATAGGGGAATTGTCTCAGAAGGTGATCTCTGACCTCCAGGAGATATCCATTTAACTCAGGAGTTCTTCTGGGGGAAAGAGCAACATGGGGAACCCAAGCAGGGCATCCATGATATGGCATTAGCCCTAGATAACTAAGTATATATTCATTTGTATATACTCAGCCAGGACTCCTGCTGTTGACACAAAGCAAGCTTCACCACTGAGTAAGAGCAGATTTTCTGTTTGGTGCCACCTGGTGGCAGTTAGCTCTGGCTAAAATTGAGGGGGGTGGGTGTGATTGTATGTTGGATGGTTGAATTCAGGACTTCAGCAGCCATCTAAGAAATTGCTCAGTTGGCTAGGTCAACTTTCTCAGCCCCATCTGAGGACACTGGGCTGGGAGAGAACTGGGGCTGCTGAGATCCCCTCCCTGCCTCCACTTCCCTGCTTCCCAAGACGGGTCAGCCTAGGTTTCTACCTTCCTCTTCCTCTTCCTCTCTTGATCTCCCTTTAAGGCACTAGTTGCTAGTCTATGTATGGTTTCTTTTTCTTTTCTTTCTTTCTTTCTTTTTTTTAAAGAGAGAGAGAGAAAGAGATAGATAGAGAGAGAGAGAGAGAGAGAGAGAATCAATTTTATTCAGTTTTTCATGTGGCTTTCATTGCTCCAAGTCTTCGTTGTGTATGTGGTGCGGGGGTTTGAACTCATGTACTCACCCATGCTGGGTAAGTGCCATAACCGCTGAGCCACTGCTACAGCCCCAAATATGATTCATCTTTGATCAAATCATTTTCTACTGAAAATTTATCTTAAGAAAACAACCATGGCTGGGCATGGTGATGCATGCCAATATGATCCTGGTGGCTTGGGAGGCTGAGGCAGGAGGATCACAGGTTCAAAGCCAGCCTCAGCAACTTAGTGAGGCCCTAAGCAACTTGGTGAGATTCTGTCTCAAAATAAAAAGTAAAAAAAAAAAAAAAAAAAAAAAAAGAAAAAAAGAAAAAAGAAAAAGGCTGGGGTATGGCTCAGGGGTTGAGCACCCCCATCCTTACCCCTCCTGGCTCAATCCCTGGTACCAAAGGGGGGGAAAAAAAAGAAAACAAACATAGATGTATGAATGTCCCCAGTAGTTCCCAAAATAAAACACAATTGTGACAAATGCTGACAGTTGTCCCTAGTATCTATTCTGTTTTCTGCTCTAATAGCAGCCTCTGCTCTCTCTATATATATCTGGACACATGGATGCCAAGATGAAAACTGTTTCTAAGCCCCCTAACAGCTGGGTGTGGCCATATTTGTGGCTAATGGATGAAGGAGGAGGTACCATGCTTCCAGGTCTTGGAAGGGGTGTGCCCTCTCAGAATAGGTAGCTCTCCTCCTCCTCTCTTTTTTTAAACTTCCCTAGTAGCAGTGAGGAAGGATTGGTGAGGGGCCTCTTGGACCATGTTAGCAAATGCCACATCTGAGGGTTGGGGGAGAAGTCAGAGTAGAGTGATCCCTGCCATCCTCCCAGGGCAGAGCCATTGTGCTCCTGGACATCCACATTGAGGGGAGATAAACTCTGTCTTCTTCAAGCCACTGTGATGGGACTGTGTCATGTGGCCTCACTCCTCGCAGAGCCGCTAAGAACACTGAACAAGAACATTTAATGAGGTAATACGATATTCACACTCTGTTATTAAGCCAAGAAATACTCTGTAAAACCAGGTTGCGAGAGTCCACTTTTTCTATAAAAAGTATTCATCTAAAAAACTCATGTACAATCATGGTAAGCTATATGACAAAAAGTGATGGTTATCTTTAGATTGTGAGGTTATAGATGGTTTTAATTTTTTATCTTATGTGTTTTTTTCTAAAACAGCATTTTAACTTTTAATTCATTGATTGATTGATTTTACCTTTAGAAAACTTTTTCTGAAGAACACAATGAAAGGAAAGTCAGCCACGAACTCACCACTTAAAAAAAATCTATTTGAGGATTATAAGTTCAGATGCCTTCAGACATCAGCAGGAATCATCTCTGTGTGAAGGCACAAGACGTCACAAAGGGGCAGGGTATGGAGCAAGGCCAGTTTTTGTTCTGCACAATTTTCTTTCACATTTTAGTCATGAAATGAATACAAAACAAAGGCAATACCGATTCTGGCCAAACCGAGCCATCTCTTCCCTTGCTGGATGGTCAGGCAGCAACCTTTGTGTAAAGTAAGAAGTGAGGGTCTCTCTTAAGAGTTGCTCATTCTCAACTCCTACTTCCCTTCTCTCCAAACAATTTCTACTTAAAGGGGTGAATTTTCCTAGATGGGAATTATTTCCTGTTTGCAGATGGGGATGCTCAGAAAGGTAAGGTGATTCCGGCCAAGGGTGGTGGCGCATACCTGTAATCCCAGCTGCTCAGGCTGAGGGCAGGAGGATCACTCGTTCAAAGCCAGCCTCAGCAACTTAGTGAGGCCCTAAGCAATTTAGCAAGACCCTGTCCCAAAATAAAAAATAAACTGGGTTGGGGATGTGGCTCAGTAGTTAAGCACCGGGTTCAATCCCTGTACAAACAAACAAACAAATAAAAAAATAGTAACGTGACCAAGAGCTGGAAATTACCAACTGGGGCTTTTTGGACTTGAAACACCAGATCTATTCATTCATTATTTTTTTAAAGAGAGAGGGAGAAATGAGAGAGAGAGAGAATCAATTTTATTTATTTTTCCATCTGGCCTTTATTTCTGCAAAATTTAGTTGTGTATGTGGTGCTGGGGTCTGAACTGGGTCCTCACGCATGCCAGGCAAGCACTCCAACTGCTGAGCCACCGCTCCAGCCCCCAGAGTCATTCTTCTCCTTCAATTTGCAAGGTAGGGGGAGAGAAGCCACTAAAATGTTTTGTGGGTGAAGTTGGGGCAACAGATCAGTGCTTCTGTACTTCCTTACAGGACTGCCAGGTATCTGCTGGCTCTGCAAACCCAGTGTCCTTTATGACTCCCTCAGAGGTGCCTTTTTCTAACTGTCCTAAAATCTTCAGCAACATTCGGCAACAGATACGGGAAAGAAGAGACGATTGATTGTCCCTCTTTAATTCATGGCTTATTTAAGCCCTGACTTATCTCAGAGAGCAGTGAAGGACACAGGCCAGCCCTGTGGGGAGGACTTATGGCCAAATGCTTTGTTCACGACTCTGTCCTCTGTGACTTGAGGCAATAGATCTTGTGTTATTAATTTATGTTTTCCACGTATCTTTATTGCATGCCTACTAGGTGCCAGCATTGACAAGCCTGAGCTAACCTGCTCTTTACCCTCACAGCATTTACAGTCTAATTGGGGAACTAATATTAGTTAAAAAATAATATATATATATAATTATATATATTAAAGGGTTAAATATTATATACAAATATTATATTAAAGGGTTTAAGCAACATGAAAAAAAAGAAGACAGCTCTTTCTTATTCTTGGCCCCCAGCCTAAGGTTGGCGCAAACATGACTCTCAGTAAACATCTGCTGGAAGAAGCAGGTCCCAGGACCTCCATCTCCCCAGCTCAGGAAGGCTGGGAAGTGAGGAGGCTTGTTCTGTTTCGGGTACAAGCTGCTGGGGGCTGTGGGGAAGGCTTGGAAAGCTGAGGTTCCCTAGCGGTGCATCCTGGGGATGCATTGCCATGGTTGGAGATCTGGCTTTGACAATGTCCCTACATGGCCATGAGAAACACACCTGACTTCTGGGATTCAACCTCTGAGATTCTCAGAGTTTTGTTTCCTGGAGCATCTCCTGAATGTTACTTGCACAAAAGTGATGCCCCCCAGCTCTTTGTGGACTGAATGAAGAGATGACTGCATAGACTGCTTCTGGTGTGTCATGGATTGTCATGCTCAACTTCCCCATCGCTAGTCTGGCCTGTTGGGGTTGCAGGCTGACACTGAGAAGTGGGAATGGCTTGAACCAACCTGGTCCAGACATTGGTCAATCTCATTCAATGAATGTTTCCATTAGGATCTAAATAGAAGAGAAACTGCTGTTGGGTGAGGCTGAGCCCACCAGAAGGGGAAGGAAGCAGCAGTCTATTCCTGGGAACGCACTGAGTAATCTTGCCATGACCTGGTCATGCTAGGCAATGTGAACCATGTCACCGTGAGACAACACACAGTGTGGGCAGAGGGGTAGAGTATTGGGGAAGACAGCATGTTGATGAGGCGGGACCTGATCATGCATGGGAGTAGGCTGGTCAGATGGAAAGAGGCAGGGTCTAGCAAATCCAAATTTGCAAGACTGCCACAGAAAAGTCATAGCTGCGTAGCACCTATGATCTTCTGTGTGTGTGTGTGGGGTGGGAGGATAGAAGAAAAGAATGAAAGAGGGAAAGAAAGGAGAGAGAGAGAGAGGAAGAGAGAGAGAGGAAGAAGAAGAAAAAGAAGGAGGAGGAGAAGGAGGAGAAGAAGAAAGAGAAGAAAGAGGAGGAGGAGGAGGAGGAGGAGAAGGAGAATGAGAAGAAGAAGGAGGAGAAGGAGGAGGAGAATGAGAAGAAGAAGGAGAAGAAGGAGAAGAAGAAGGAGGAGAAGAAGATGAAGAAGAAGAGGAGGAGGAGGAAGAAGGAGGAGGAGGAGGAGGGGAAGGGGAAGAAGAAGAAAAAGGAGTGGGGAAAGAGTGAGGGAGAGAAGAGACAGAGAGAGAGGAGAGGGTAGAGAATGACCTGGACTCATGGGCTGGTCAGATACTGGAGGGTAGGCATTGTCAATAAAGGAGGTTTAAGAAGCCCAATTTGACCCCAAGTCTGCATGACTGAAAACCTTTTCCTTCCCTCTGCAGCTGTTAACATAATTCAAGTCTGTTAGAAACGGGAAGGTTTTATTGTGTTTACTAATCATTCATGTAGCAAACGTATTCCACTCTTTCAATCGTCATTTCAATTAAATTCTGCACATTTATTGACCACTTAGCATGGGCAATCGAGTGTGATTTTGTTTCAGGGTAAGCATTTCTTGTTTAAGATGGTGCGGTGAGGAGTGTTGGGATTGGGTTCTGGAAACTGAATACCAGACCTGCTTCTGTTGCTCAGCAATTCAGAAAGCCATGGTCACCCCGTCGTCCTCTCACATTCTACAACTCCATTCTTTTAGTCTTATGCAGAACTGCTTTGGACTCAACAGCTGACCTTGAAAGTTATTTTTTTCTAGAGGTTTATTGGTGAGATAATTAAGACTTTGAGACTGAAATCTTTTGTTTATTTTTGGCTAGATTGGATTTGAGATTTCCTTGGATTGATTTAGTTTTCTTATTAGCAATTGATTATTACATCTTAATAATACATCTTAATAATAGTAAGACGTACTGACTAAAATGCTAATAATATATATATTGCTGCAAGTCAGTGATTCTGATAGATTAATTCAATCCAAGCAGACCTGGATGTTGGGATGTTAGAAATCAAACTCTGTAGGTGCATATATGTAAGGTATATCCAGATTGATGTGAGGTGCGATCCCTGAAATTCTTACTGTGACTATAACTGGGAAGAAAGTGGCTGCCCACAAATTCTGAGTTCTGTTGATAACCCTTAACTCTGATGCAAACCCTAGTGCCAGGGGAGACTGTGTCTAAGGGATTTTCTCCATCCAAATTTGCAGGAGGGAAGGTGAGAATGGGAGCCTCTTTTCAGCTGAGAGCACCCCTTCCAGAAGTTCCCCCAGGGCAGTGCAGAGAAGGCCTAGTGGTTTCAGTGCTTTCTGGTGGTATGGTTTCCAAATGGTACTGGCATCCTTTCTTGCTGACTCCTCATCTCCTTTCCTAGGTGGAATCTTCAGGGGCTGGTTTATGAGGCCATGACCTCAGGTCTATATTCTCTGCCACTAGCAGAAAGTACCTGCTAGATAAATGCTTATTGAAATGAACTGAACCAGACCCGCAACTCCAGGGATTTCCCCAAACCCACCCCTTTTCTGTCCTTATACTTGAGAACATGTGATCATCAGTTTGGGAATGATGGTTGATAGATGCACAAATAATTTGTCAGGGGTCGGAGAATCAGATGCTTGCGGAAGGCTAGGTGGGTTACATGAATGTGAGAGGTGGTCTGGAAGAAAGTGGCATGGAATGGTGAGAACTGTGGCCAAGTGGAGTTGATGTGCCCAGGTAAAAAGTGGCAATTGATTTAAATTCCAAAAGAAAAAGTCTGTTGGCCAAATACAAAATACCCTCTTAATCCAGCTCAAAGGACCTTGGTTTAGATTTTCTAGCTAAATGGGTGTGCGGAGCAAAGCTCAACAAACCGGGCAATTGATTGTGGAAAGTGGAAAAATAAATGGAAGGAGCAAACGTGGCAGGCAGGCAAAGGGGTAGGAGGAGGAGCCACAGGGAGCTCCCCCAAAGGTGGTGTCACTTTGGTCCACAAGGACCTCATTCATCATGGAGACAACCAGAAGGCAGGTACCCAAAATTGGTCCTGTAGCATGAATCCAGGAATGGCCCCCTAGTAGGGCCAGGAAAGTCCGGAGTTAGACACCTTAGTAGTAGCAAGACAATAAACACAGCTGGTGTTCACCGAGTGATTGATTCGTTCAGGGCATTGGTTCAGCACTGTTTTTTCAAAACTTTTTTTTTCTTTATTTTCTTTAGTTGACTTTATTTCTTATAACTGTTTCCTACAAATAGCAACATCAAACAGAAACTACAGAGAGTTCCTCACAGTCCCAGCTCTCACATAAGTGCATCTTCTTCCACTACCAACATTCAACAGCAGAAAGGTACATTTGTACGTTTGACACACTGCGGTCACATAGAGTCCATAGTTAACATGAGGGTTCATTCTTGATATTGGGCATTCTCTGGCTTTGGATATATGTCCAATGGCATGTATTCCTAATCATAGAATTATGTAGAATAGTTTGAATGTCTTACAAGCGTTCTAGAACGGTCTTTAAATTCTCCCATCCACATTTGATGTAGGCATTACTGTTCCGCTTCATAGAAAGAGTCACAGATGTCCTGAGACAGTGAGTGACCTGCTCAACTTCATCCAGCTTCTTTAGACCTGAGCCTGCTTGGATAGAGCTGGGCTTGCACAGTCCCTGCGGGTAGCAGACCTGCCATCCCCACTGCCTTCTTTTCCTTGTGAAGGTTGGAGAGCTGGAGCCACTCTCTATGTTTAGCAGCAAAGATGGAGCCAAAGGTTGGAGTTGCACTGTGAGATCCTAGGGTTCCACATGGGAATCCATACTGTCCTCTGGTCACTGGACAATAGCACGTACAGTTACTGGAACTTGGCTTGCATTTGAGCAGTTGCTATTACTTTTACATGACAGTCAAGCTAGTGAATTAGACAGAATTTTCAAGATAATAAAATGCATATCTATTCCTTGTTGTATGTA
>PVKS010026322.1:0-28796 GCA_004027875.1 Aplodontia rufa | reverse complement strand
ACTGTAATGTGCTGATTCTAAGTCCCCTGGAAAGATACCCAGGAGTGGAATAGCAGCGTCATATGGTGGAGTCATCCCTAATTTCTTAAGGATTCTCCATACTGCTTTCCAGAGGGGCTGTACCAGTCTGCAGCTCCACCAACAGTGTGTTAGTGTGCCTATCTCTCCACAGCCCCTCCAACATCTATTATTGTTTATTTTTTTCATCTTTGCCATTCTGACTGGTGTAAGGTGATACCTTAATGTGGTTTTCATTTGCATTTCTCTGATTACTAGTGATTTAGAGCACTTTCTCATGTATTCATTGGCTTGATCAAAGTCCTCTGGTGAGAAGTCTCTATTTAGCTCTTTGGCCCATTTATCAATTGGGCTGTTGGTGTTTTTGTAGTTGAGATTTTTGAGGATTTTATAGATTCTGGATATGAGACCCTTGTCTGAGGAATCATAGTCCATGATTCTCTCCATTTCCATAGGAAACCTCTTGATTCTTTTGATTGTTTCCTTGTTAAGCCTTTTCTTTAAAGTGTCTCATTTTGTTTGATTTGTAGACTCCTACGTATTGAATCCATTTACCCCAATCTGAGAAATTGCAAGGTCTTTCTGGCAGGGATGATATACACCAGTTTCTACTGATAGACACAACAGTTGGCATCCATTTGGAGTTGACAGCCCCATACCATACTGGGTGAGATAAAGATTTTATCACTCACTCATATTTCACCATTTGTGATATGAGCTGATTGCATATTTGAGTTCACTTCTATGCAAGTGTTCCTGTGGACACTTTCTCTTCTGCTGCACTTTGAGTTTTCAAAATCGAAGATGAATAAGGAATGGTGAGCCATTATCATTTTCGCCTATCATCTGCTGACCATACTTTTGGCAGTAGCCTCTTCATTTTGTTTGGGACTCATTACTCCTGATTTGTATTCAGGACCTGGTTGATTCAGGATCATATGATCCCATCATCATAAGACGCTGTTATTTCCTGGGACCGATAAACTCAAAATAGGTCTTCATTGTCACTGGTCACAGAGATGTGGGGCTGGAGCCACCTGGCTAGCATGATGTCTGAGAGTGGAGTCTGCACAGAAGCACAAGAACCAGTGGATGCAGGGTGAGAGAACCTTATGTCCTTATGATGTCAGTTGATACTCAGCTATCCTGAAAGCCAGTTCTACTCCTGGAGTTTTTAATTAATTAACAGATTATTTTTAGAGCAGCATCATGTTCATGGAGATTTCCTAAATATTCCCTAACCCCATATATGCACACACAATCTACCCCATCAACTTCCCTTTCTAGAGTGGAACATCTATTATAAACTAGGAACCAACATTGACACATAATTACCTTAAATCCATGGTTTATATCAGGGTACACTTTCTGCTTGTTACATTCTGTGGATTTTGAAAAATATACCATGACATGTATATCATCTTAGTAGCACACACAAAATAATTTTACTGCCCTAAAAAGTCCTCTGTACGCTGCCTGTTTGTACTTTCTTCCCCCAAACCCATGGCATTCACTGATGCCTTTTTTTATTGACTTCATAATTTTGCCTTTTTCAGAACATCCTATAGGTGGAATCATGTAGTATGTAGTCAGATTTGATTTCTTTAGCAATATGCACTTAAGATTCCTCTGTGTTTTTTCATGGCTCAATAGCTTATTTGGTTTTAGCACTGAATGATATTCCATTGTGTGGGTGTACCACATGTTATTTATCCATTCACCTACCGTAGGACATTTGAGTTTCTGCCAAGCTTCTGTAAATATCCCGGGTTAGGTTTCTGGGTAGACATAGGTCTCATTTAGTTTTTAGACATAAATATTCATCTACCTTTAGCTGTTTTAGTTTGGATACATAGATTATAAACAGTCTGAGATCTTCTTGCTGCCTTTCTGTCTCACTCCATTTCAGGCACCAAGGTCCTCTTGATCTTTTCCTCCTCCCCTTTATTAAAGTAGGAATGAAATGTAGACTGTTATCTTTTGACAGAAATACAATTATTACCCTCAAACTAGGTTTCTCTCCATTCAGTTTTGTTTTCCTTTCAATCTTTCCTCCACCACCAGCCAGAGGAATTTATTCCCCCTGATTTACAAAGTGGATCCGATCATTCCTATGCTTAATATGCACCCCACACATGGTTTTTTATTATTCTTGGGATAAAATCCAGGCACCTAAGAAGGCCCACAGACCCTTGGCTAATCTAGCCTCCTGTTCTTAGCATGCCTGTCCCATTCTTCCTTCCTTCCAATTTTGGATCCTTTGAGTCTTTGTACGGGCTGTTCTCTTTGCCTTGTAGACTATGCACCTCAACTCCTCTCCTCTTCCTTCATCAACTCCTCTTCATCCTTCGATTTTTAGTGCAGATATTACTTCCTTTGGAATGCCTTCCTTAATTCCATAGTCTGGGTTAGTTCTCTTTAGCATATGTTTCTCCATCATATGTCTGTGGAGCAGTGACATCACACTGGATTGTTGTGATCCTGCCTGCTCTGGAGCCAGTTTGTTTTTTATTTGAATATTTTATTAGCTTTCCACTATTACTATAAACAAATTACTATAAACAAATTACTATAAATTTGGGAACATAAGACAACACAAATGTATTATCACACTGTTCTAAAAGTGATTAATCCACATGATTCTTCCAGGGCTAAAATCAAAGTGCTGGCAGAGCTTGCTCCCTCTGGAGTCTCCAGGGGAGGAAGATCCATTTCCCTATTTTCCAACTTCTAAAGGCTGCCATATTTGTTGGCCTGTGGCTCCTGCCCTGGAGCCAGTTTTGATGTGAGCCTCTTTTTGTAAATAAGTCTTTCTTTCTTTCTCTTTCTTTTTTCTTTCTTTTTCTTTCTTTCTCTTTGTTTGTTTGTTTCTTTCTTTCTCTTTCTTTTTTTCTTTCTTCTTTCTTTCTTTTAAAGTGAGAGGGACAGCACAAGAGAGAAAGACAGAATCAATTTTATTTGGTTTTTCATGTGGCTTTTGCTGCTCCGACACTTCATTGTATTCGTGGTGCTGGGGTTCAAACGTGCGTCCTCCTGCATGCCAGGCAAGCACCATATCTGCTGAGCCGCTGCTTCAGCCCCTGGAACCAAATCTTAAACTTACAAGGTGCAGGGGTAAGTGAGTGAATGGCTGGGTAGAAAGTCCTAGATCTACCACAGGGAAGTGGGAATAAAAGGAGGCTCTCCCCAGGTCTGAAAGGAGGAATAAATAAGGGAGAAGAGGGGAATATAAAACTTAGGAAGAAGAAAGGAAGAAAACTCTATGTGGTAGGTGCTTTTATGCATCTCTTTATGAGATGTATTTTTATTATGAATGTCTTCTTTATTTTCTGGAAGAGATGAGAAATGTGAGAAAATTACCCAAGTCTAATAATTAACAAGAGTCAGAGTTGATCAGGTTGCCAGTTTAGAAATTAAAATATAAGACACTTAGTTAAGTTTGAATTTCAGAAAAATGACTCTTCTGGTTCATTTGTGCTGTTACAACAAATACCATAGATTGGTTAATTTATAAATAATAAAAATTAATTTTTCATAGTTTTGAAAGCTGGGGTGTCTAAGATTGAGGCACCAGCTGATAGGAGCTACTCTCTACATCCAAGATGATGCTTTATAGTTGCATCATCTTCAGTATAGTTGCATCCTTCAGTTGAGGAGTTCTGTGTCCTCACTCAGTGGAAGAACAGAGGAGCAAGAGGGCCAAACTCTGTGTGGAGCCCCTATTATAAAGGCCTTAATCTCATGACCTAATCACCTCCTAACACGCCCCTCCTAAGACCATCACAATGGGGATTAAGCTTCAACAAGAAGTCTGGAGGGGAAATATATTCAAACCACAGCAACAACAAATACATTTTTAGTTGAAGTGTTCCCAATTATCTGAAATTCCAGTTTAACTGGGTGGCCATCATTTTATTGAGCAACTTTATACTAATGGCAGATAATTTCACAGGCAGGAAAATCAGTCTAGTCTAATTAGTGGCTGAGAATATTGAAAATGAAGAAACAGTGGGCAGTTCAGTGTGTCAGATAACCACTAAACCGGGCAATTCTTACTTCCTTAGTGGCAGTAAAGACAATAGGTGGCATTTTCCCAGAAAAGTCATACTTCATACCTACATGACAAAATTTAGGAAACAACCATCTTAAATCCTCTTAGAGAAAAATGAGGTGTTAATTAATCATCAATTGATTTTCCAAGGAAGTATTACAAAATAGGAAAATAGTTTTGAAAAGATGTTTATAATTTATGAATGCACATCCTCTCTAAAATGGAAATAACAATAGATAGATGATTATTTCCACTCCATGGTATATTTTATGGCTGTTATGAATGTTGATTACAAAGACTCTTTCTTAATATCAAAAATATGTGTTCTACAAGGTAGGATATATAATTGTACACACAGGATAATAACAAGTGTCTGAAAGGCAAAAAGGAAAAAAGAAGAAAACACACTAAAGAAAAAGATTGGCTAAAATATATCAGCTAGAAAGAGGTTTTCTTTGGGTTGTTGGTGTTTTCTTTTTTCACTTCAACTTTTATATTCTTCATACTTTCTATCAATGGCATATATTATGTTTACAGTGAAGACTTGCAGTATTTGATTTTAAAAGAGAGGAAGATAGTAATATTTGTTGTAACATCTGTTTTCTTCAGTAGATATGAATTATTAGCATTGTAAATGGTACACAATAGACAATAAATACTTAGCGAATGAATAAATGGGGCATGTCAGTCAGTCATCTCTGCCATTCCATTTGCATTTTCTAATTAAAGGAGTTGAATGAATGGGGAATTTTAGCTCTTGATGATTTGTGATAAACATCCATGTCCTTGAGATTCCGTTTCCTTACCTGTAACTTGAGGTTTGGACATGTCTCTATGTTGTTTTCCAGAAGCTAAAATGTTTTGTGATTACTTAATTTCACAAGCAAGGTTCAGACTGTCAGGCAGTGAGGCAGTAGGAGCCCATCTGAGAGTTCCAGGCCACCTCTTAGCTCTAGATGTCCTTACTTTATGATCAAGTAAGTCTCTTACCGTGGACTCTTTTGAGACTTCAGAATTGTCCAGTTGTACAGGGATCATTCATGATTAAATCTGCTGCTTTCTGCATTTCAAAGATTTTATTTCACACCACTCCACTGCATTCTGAATGACTGCTTTGTCCTGTAATGGTAGCAGCTTCTGGCCTATTTTCGGATAGTTGGCAGCCGTCAGTGTCTCTCTAGAGCTGGCTGAACACTTTGCTGTGTCCATGCTACATCAGGGAAATGGCATGTTGAGAGCACCAGTGTCTAGTTCTATAGTTACTATTGTGTTCTTTTAATATTTGGACAGTCAAAGAGATATTTCATACAAAAGCAAATCACCAAGACAAAAGGGGAATTCAGAAGCCCTTTATATTCAGGATTCTGTTTACCATTTGAGGCATATTCATAGATGAAATGGAAATGTGCTGAGCTGGTTGCATTAGGGAGTCTGTTACTGTGTTCAACAATTTTTATGATGGGTAGTCTTTGGTATTTTTAAGCTTTCTACTGTTGCCATCTCCAAATTTCTCCCCAACTTTTTGTAGCAAGAGATGTTAGTTGCTACTTGCTAACCTTCAATCAACAGCCCTCTAACATCTTTCCTTTGCTTTTAATGACATATCATATTCTTTTTACCTTTTCTCAAAACAACTTGATTTCCTCGATGAAAATTATTTCAATTATTATGCCAGTAGTTGTCTCTGTAAGTCAAACAAGAATGCTCTCCAACCCATGTAAATGAGTTTGATTTACAGCAAGCATCATTGTAAATGCCACTGGTTCAAGGTTGAGTCCACTGTGGAAATATCAGGAAGGTCAAGTTACCAAAGCAACTTGCTTCAGCTTTCTCCATATACTCCCCAGGGTAATCCCCGTCTCCTCCAAGAGAGGTCCAAATGGAGATTAGGTCTTGGTTTCTTCATTAACTGCATGAAGAAAGAGATACACAAAATAGTGAAAATAAGCCCTATTTATCTAACCCTAAATTTAAAATACCCATATTTACAGCACACAGACACAAATGCACGCAAGAAACTTGCAAAACTGGATCTTGTAAGTGCAACACTATTCTTTGAGAAAACCTTGCTATCAGCAACAGTTTGCCCCCTCCAATTAGTACCTAACTCTGTAATGTGTTTAGCCTTTTCCTTTCACAAAAGCTTATTGATTTGGGCAAAGATGCCATTATTTCAGAAAAAAAGAGAAGAATATCAGATATTGAACCGACATAAGCATTCGTACAACTGGATACTTGTATATTCCAGTCCTTGCTTCCAGCTGTTGGGTTTTGGCTGCAGTTTTTAGAAACAGAATATAAAGGAAGAGGAGGCATCAATACCTATTGCAGCAGCAGTTTCTTCAATCTCATCACTAGCAAATTGAAGGGAAAAATAAAAAATGAGAGACGCCATCTCTACCTTTTCTAATAAGGATGTGGATGTGGAATTTAAATGCATCCCATTGGAGGAGGGATAGTTGGCTTGAGAAGAGATGGAGAGTAAGGGGAAAGACGTTCTTCAGTTTGGTAAGAGAGCTACAAAGCTCAGAGGCTTTTATAACATAAAAACAATTCGAAGAGAGAGAGAGAGAGAAAGAGAGGGGGGTAAGGAGGCATATCAGCAATTTATGCATATGTTCATAATCATTTTTTTACCCTGTGGCTATGGGACATCTGGTCACAGGCCATTTTTCCATACTGTTAGTGCCCTCCTTGATCTAGCCTGTGTGCTGGGTGCACTGTTCTGCTGTGTGATTTCCTTCTGATGCTTTGCGTATACTGCTTTCAGCCCACTGTTTTCTCTTGCCCATCTCCAAGTCATACTTGAAGTCTTGGTTCAAATGTCGCTCCTCGATGAAGTCTTTCAGATACCCCGAGACAGCAATAATTGCATACAGTTTGCAATCTCATCACAATTTAAGCTTTTTTCTTTTAGAGAGCACTCATATTGTAGCTATCTTTTCTACTAGACCGAGTTTCTAGAGAACATGCTAGTGTGTTAACCAATTCTGTTCCATCAAACCCTGAGTCCAAACTAGATAACCAATTCCTCCTCTTCTGTTTTCCTTCAGTCTATATATGGCAGGATGGGATTTTTCTTCCCCTTCTTTCTGATGTAAAGAAAGTCTTAGCTATAATAAATAGTGATTTTGCATAACATACATTCACAATGAGCTATGAGTTGCTCAAGAGTAAGATAAAAATTTATCTTTATCAACTCTATATAATTTAAAAAAGCTAAGCTTTCTCATAGAGTGAACTGTAGGATTCTTCCTGTAGCTGACAAGAACAGAGCCTTGAATGACAGTCATGGCCTCAAGGACATTGAAAAATATCTCCTGGAAGAAAATGAAACAAAGGTATATTTTGGGAAGTTGAAGGAAATGAAAAGAAGCATGGAAAGCAGAGATTCCTGGAATTTCTTTTGGTGAAAAAAAAGGAAGGATGACTCAGAGAAAGACCAAATGGATCTTTCATATCATCTTCAGGACACTGTGCTTGTGGCCATAAAGGTAGGGCTTCTCTTTGGATCTGGGAGTCTCTCTGGTGCCCTTTTCCCTTCTCCCTGCCCCACCACACTTAGATTCTCACTTTCTCTTTTCCATTTCCCTCCAGCCTCTAGAGTCCCAGCTTAATCTTCAAGGCTCAACCCCACTTGGTAGGGGAAGATCACTGCTGTGCTTTAAGAAGTGGCACGGCCAATGCGGACTGCTGTCCTCTTGCCTGCCCATGTCTTTGGCACCAGGGAAAAGACTCAGGTAAAAATTTTCACCAGTTCAGTGAAACACATCTGTGTTTGTAGACTATGATTCACACTTTTCAGCTTTGTAAATAATTGTTACTTTTTCAGATTATGAAGCAAACATATGTCTACTACACACATATTAAGAATATAGAATGTGGATGGAGTTGATTATGGATTAGGATCAGGTGCATATCATATTATTACTGTATATGCATTTATGATTGTACAACAACACAATTTCTCGATGAAACAAAAAAAGGAATATAGAAAAGCATAAAACCAATAATAATTCTACCATGGTTTTAATAAAATTTTGAAGGATAAGCAGTAAATAAATGGAAGTTTCCCTCCTACACCCATGCCCTCAGTCCACAACGGCTACTCATTGTCATCTAATACATGACTTCTTTCTTTCATTCTTTCTTTCTTAAGAAAGAGAGGGAAAGAAAAAATCAATTCCACTTAGTTTCTCATGTGGCCTTCGTTGCTCTGACACTTTGTTGTGTATGTGGTGCTGGGGTCCGAGCTTGTGTCCCTGTGCGTGCCAGGCAAGCTCCTTAACTGCTGAACCACCACTCTAGCCCCACATATTGAAATACATCAATTAGTTAATGTATATAATTATTTCTGTAATTGAAGAACTCCAAAACACTAATTAAGTGCCATGAGTGTGGAATGTTGCTGTGGAGCCTATGAAACAGTGTGCTTATAAAGGTGGGACTGATTCTCACCATTGAGGAATCAATTAATCACATGTCAGAAATGTAGACATGAGGGCTGGAGCAGTGGTTTAGTCGTAGAGTGCTTGCCTGGCATGAATGAGGACCCAGATTTGAACTCCAGAGCCACATGTACAACTATGCTGAGGAAAAACAAAAACCAGATGAAAAAAAATAACTGTCTCTTTTTAAAAAAGAAACATGGATGTGACAAAGATACCATTTTAAAAAAATATGTAATTACATACAAACAGCTTCAGCCTAAATAGAATTATATCTCAGAAATCGGTTAAGATTTGAGGGAGAGAAATTATCTTTATTTTTTTTTTTGCAGGCCATCCAGTGACATTTAGTACTTTATAATACCTTTGAAGTGACTGGATTGAATTATATATTCTAAAATTGAATCAACTCAAATATTATATGGTTTTGCAAAGAAAACGAGAATATCATTTTTTCCCCTAAACCAGCTATAAGGATCAACCCTTACCTTTTTGTCCCAATCTGCCTTCCAAGAAGTATGAATAATGACTGGGTAAAACAAGCCCTTCCATGGTCCTGATGGGACATGAATGAATACAGCCGACTTTCATCTTATGAAAATAAATGACATTTCCTCATTTCCTCACCTTGGTTTAGGCTTGATTGAGCATGAAAGGGGATTTTCTTCTTCCTTTCACAGTAGCATTTATGAACCTCTAAATGCAAGTCCCTCTATGTGCATCTTTGCCCAGATAGGGGCCTCACTGCCTTACCCCCAGGGTGTATTACATGGACCGTGGACCACCACACTGGAGATGAGATCCTGTTTCTGGTCCTGCTCCTGGCTTGCTGCGTGATTTAGTATAGATCAGTCACACCTCCCTGCATCTCCCTGACCATAAGGCAGCTGCTGAAACAGTCTGCATTGTCTCCAGTGTCACAACCAGTCTCTTGCTACAGGCTTGAGACAGGAAGGAGCTGTGTCTCCTGACAGAGGAATCAGGCCCTTGGTTACTAGTTCTCTCTAATAGTGATTGAATCTCTTTGGATAAGTCTGCCAGAGGCTCAGAAGCAGATGGTATGATTTTTACTTTACCCAATTAGAAACAAAATAAAACAAAATGAATCAAAGCAATGCAAAACAAATCAACAGAAAAAAATACTCCAAGCCCTACAAAATCTACCCATAATGCTCAGGTACAGTTTTGTGAAGGTTTAATATTTAGATATTTGGTCCTTCTGGAAATGTATATATTTTTTGTATGAAATGAGAATATTTAGAATTTTGGGATCATAAAACACCAGGATTTGAAAAAATTTTTAGAACTAATCATGACCTGGCTGCTTGGCAAAATCAGCCAAGGAATTTTAACAAGAATTTAGATTCTCATAACCTAATCTAGATATATGAATTCGGCAAGTCCAGAATCTGCATTTTAAGGAAACTTTTCAGAAAACTCTGATGATCAGTCAGGTTGGGAACTATGGATCAAGGGCACTAAATTGAATATTTGTGATTTTTCCCAATATGTTTGAAAAGAGTCCCTTGGTATCAGTGAAGGATTGGTTCTAGGTAACCCTATACCCAAATCTGTGGATGCTCATCTCCCATGTGAAATGGTCTATTATTTGCATGTAGACTATGCACAATTTCCTATATACTTCAAATGATCTCTAGATAATATCTGAAACAATGCAAATATTATGAAAATAGTTGTTTTATTGCATGTTATACAAATTGTTATTTAAGGAATAACGAAAAGAAAAAAGTGGGTACATGTTCAGCACACATGCAAATTTTTTTCCCAAATACTTTGATCCCCAGTTGGTTGAATCTATGAATACAGAGCCCATGCCCAGGGAGTACTGACTGTACTTCCAGATATGGGGAAATTATTTGTTAGAGAAAGCATAATTTCTATTTTGGAGGGTTTTTTTTGGAAAATTGAAGATTATGATCTGCTTTGATCAGAAATGAAAAATACTTCAATTGCTACTGCCAGTGGTAGGTATTAATATTTTTTAGATGCTTTTTGCGTGTCACTCTGCTTTAGGATGCCAATTATCCTGCTTTGCCTGGTACTACCCCAGTTTTAACAACAGAATTTCTATAGCCAGAGTGTTTGATCACATTGTCCCTTCACTCTCAAAATCAGGCTGTGAGACACTGCTCTGTTACTAACCTCACCAAACATTTGCGAAACTGAGGAATGAATAAATCAAGCAGTTTGCCCAAGGGTACTTAGTATGTAAGTTGAGAACCAGGATTAGAATCCAGATAGTTTGATGCAAGCACCCTTTGCTTTGCCATCATTCATTCCCTAAATGCTTTCAAGAGTCATTTTTATGTCTAAAGACATAAAAAATAGTGGTAGGTGCAGCATTGTGGGTGCCACAACCAAGCTGTCCTAGTTAGTGCTCTCTGATTGGACAAGTGTAATGCTGGTCTTTCTGGATGGGCAAAACTGGACTTGCTTTTGTAGTGTGGGAATTAATATGGGACTTCCTCTGAATTTTTTATCAGGGCCAAACTTGCTTGTATAATAATTGTCATATGCAGTGGCCTCAAAGGAGAAGAGAAGCCCCTGTAGAGTGACTCGTGTCGTGGGACTGAGAAGTGTGTTGAGAGGAGGCAGTGCTTGGGGCTGGCCATGGATTGGAGGCTGTTGGTCAAGGGAGCATTTGTGACATGACTGTATAAGCCTCGAGGTACCTTGGTTTTATTTTATTTTGCTACTGCTATTATTTTTTATTTTCTATCATCAATTAGTAGTGTTCCAAGCTTTTCCTCTATTTTCTCACTTCATTGATTATTTTTTAAGAGAGAGAGAGACAGTGAGATAGAGAGGTAGTCAGGAAGAGAGAAAGAATCAATTTTTCATGTGGCTTTCGTTTCTCCGGGACTTCGTTGTGCACGTGGTGCTGGGGTTTGAACTTGTGTACCTACGCATGCCAGAAAAGCGCTGTAACTGCTGAGGCACCGTTCCAGCCCCATCCTCAGTGTTTTAAGAAACATCCCAAAGAAATTTGATTGAACACTGACTGAATATTTCATGATTAAAAAATTGGGGTGTGTGTGAGTGGTATGATAATGATATTGTGATTGTGTTAGCATACAAGGAGTCTCTCTTGTGGAGTTCACAATGAAGCAAATTGATTGCCACGAGTGACTCCATTTGGTATTATGGCTGTATCTTTTACTTGTAAATGCTTTTCTAAAGATAGCTCTTATAAAGAAATAAGGTATAGGAAAGTTAAAAATAACATTTGCTGCATACAGCAAGCTATCAATTCAGTTCTTCAAACAGAACATTACAATAGAACAATGACATCCAAAAGGGAGGTTGGAAGTTAACATAAGAAAAACATCCATCTGGGGCTGGAGCAGTGGCTCAGCAGTTTGAGCACTTGTTTGGTATGCATAAGGACCTGAGTTCAACCCCCAGCACCACATACACAACTAAGTGTTGGAGAAACAAAGGCCAGATGAAAAAAAATAAATAAAATTGATTATCTCTTTCTCTCTCTTTAAAATAAATAAATAACCATTCCATGAATTTGGTCTCCTTTATTTCATTGTGTCATTTCATGCCATTGCTCCCGTTCTCTCTCTTTCTCTCAGACAGGGTCTAGCTATGTTGTCCTGGCTGGCCTTGAAATTTTGATTCTCCTGCCTCAGCTACCCAAGTAGCTAGGACTACAGATATGTGCCACCATGCCTGGCTAAGAAAAACAAGAGATGTGTACCAAAATACTTACGCATGAAATAACTCACTGTGCAGGTTTGCTTTAAAACACCCCAGGAGGGATAAGTACATGGGGAGATATGTAGATAAACCAGTATTTGCCATGTATTGATTATTATTGGATAGAACAACGGCTACACGGAGGCTCACTTTCTTATTCTCTCCATTTTTGGTTTTAAATCTTCTGTAGTAAAAATTAAAAGATGAGTCCCTAGAGTAGGTTAAAGAGGAGTCCTGCTGTCCTTCAGGGTGATCACATTTCATAACACCATTTAAAGTGTCTCTTGCTTTGATATTCCATGTGAGATCTCTCTTTTACTTTGCATGACCTTGCTTAAGCTTTAGAAGGCACTGCATTAAATGAGACTTTTGATTTTAGATGTCTTTATCAAATGAACATTTCCTCTGTGCGAAGAAGGGGCCATGTCCTGGGTCAGGTGCTGGGGCTAGGCTCCTAGGCCTGCTCCCTGGCTTCTGGGGTAGGACACAGCTGGGACAGAACTGGGCTCATCATAAGACAGGTAGTGATGGAGGGGGATTGAAGGGAAGGGACCTCGTTTCTGGCATGGATGATTTATTCTGCTTTCTGTCAGCCTCAGGACTCTCACATCAGAGTTCCTCTCCCTACCTACATCTTGTCTCTCCTTAGTAATTTTCTTTCTCCTCATTCCTTAAAAAATCCCTTTGCTTCCAGACACCTTATTAAAGCAACTCTCTTTTGGCTGTTAACGTTAAGAATCTGTCAGCGTTTTCCATTATACACCTCTCTCAGTCGACACTCTCTTCTTAATTGGCACTATTGTAGTGGGGAAAAGAGACAAAAGCTTTAGTTAATACTGGGGACCAGGCTAAGTTTTCAATCTTAACACTGTGTACCCTGGATTAATGGGTTTCAGTTAGTCCTTTAATTTACTCAGATATCTTTTATTCTCCAGATGACTTCTCCATAATTTGTAGCACCTCGCCTACCTGCAACCAGAGGGAAGTCCCTTTGCCAGGAAGGCTGGATTCTTCACCTAAACTTAACTCTAATTTTTTACTTTTTCTTTTCTTTCTTTTTAAGAGAGAGAGGGAGAGAGTGAGAGAGACAGAAAAAGAAAGAATCAATTTCACTTAGTTTTTTCTGTGACTTGTTTCTCTGACAGTTGTATATGTGGTGCTGGGGTTCAAACCTGGGTCCTCAAGCATGCCAGGCAAGCACTTCAACTGCTGAGCCACCACTCCAGCCACTTAACCCTCATTTTAAAAGTCTTCCAGATAAGCCAGCTCCTGTAGAAGGATAGGAACACTGTGGAACTTGCTAATTGGAAGCATTCTTAGAAACAGCCTCGTTCGCTCCTCTTACGTTACAAATTTAAATAGCCCAAAATACTTGAATGATTTTTATGGCAGTGATCTATTTAGTAGAATATAATCTTCCTACTTCCATTTATAAAACTGATTAAAAAAGCCAGATTCAGCCGTAAACATTGTTTAAATTACGCTTCGAATAAAGGTTTTCATAACAAGTTAATGTGGGAAATTTGAAAAAGATATAAATCTTTGTTTCACCTTAAAACATATTGAGTATGCCTAATCTTCAGGTATTTGTAGGCTGTATTAATGGGAGTTCTTCATACCCATAATGAATTATCTGTGATTTTAAACTAATAAAGAAACTTGAATGGAGTGGAACGTATAGCTATTTGTTAAGCAATCTGATAGCAGAATTCTTCTAAATTTTTAAGGTTCCTCTACTCTTTTATGGTTTGGTAATTCATACCTAATATTTTTAGCAACTCGTCTTTATTGAATCTTTTCAAAAGAATTCAAGTCATTTCTATAGAAACAATGAATTCTTCATTTTCATGTACTCTTATTCTATCAGCTACCTTAGCATATAATTAATTTCTGGAGTTAAAATAGTAAGTACCCAGGCAGGTTTAGGAAGCAGCATAATTGACTCTTGGTAAGCAAAGTAGCTGATGCAAGCAGAAATATACAGGTATACTAGGGAATTTCCTACTTACCATGAAGGGGCCCCAGTCAGGAGGTTTGCAAATGCATGGCTCAGTTTTAGTTTACATGACCAGGTGGTTAAGTGATAGCCATTTACTATATGATTTAAAAAATTTTTAATGTTTATTTCTAATTTATACAAAATTATATTTATGGAGTACAATGTACTACTCCATTCATGTTTACATTGGATAATGATCAATTCAGGGTAATTAGTATATCCATCACCTTAAACATCTATCATTTCTTGCTGGGGAGGACTTTTAAAACTCTGTCCTCTAGCCCCTTGAAATATACAATGCACTGTTGGTAGCTATTGTCACCCTCCTATGCAATAGAATACCAGGGCTTGTTCATTATGTGTGGTGAAATAAGCCAGGCACAGAAAGACAAACACCACGAGTTCTCACCCATAGGAGTCCAGAGTAGAACAGTTATCAGAGGCCAAAGAAAGGATCTTGCAATAAGGAGAGATTGGTTAACAGGTGCAATGCTATAGAGATTATTAAAAAATAATCTCTTTAATGGGTATTTTTCTGTTGATGTGCTCTGGGCCTAATACAGAGGGACCACATCCAGGAGCCCTTATTTAAAGACCATGGGATTAGCCTCATACTTACGGTCCTGAGATATTTCTTTTTTTTCTTCTTCTTTTTCTTTCTTTCTTTCCTTTTTTTATTTTTAAAGAGAAGGATAGTGAGAAAGAGAATCAACTTTTTTAAAATTTATATTTTCACATGGCTTTTGTTGCTCTGACACTTAGTTGTGTACGTGGGTGTTGGAGTTTGAACCTGTGTACTTTCACACGTTGGGCAAGCGCTGTAAGCACTGCTCCAGTCCCATCTTTTTGTTTTTTAATACCTGAATATTTCTATTTCTAGATTATAAACTCAGTTTTTTTCCCTCTAGGTTTTTTCCCTCCTGAGGAGAAAGAGAGAGAGAGAGAGAGAGGAAGAGAGAATCAATTTTATTTAGTTTTTCATTTGATTTTTGTTGCTCTGACAGTTCGTTGTATATGTGGTGCTGGGGTTCGAACCCCTATCCTCATGCCTGTCAGGTAAGTGCCATAACCACTGAGCAACCTCCACCCTCGCCTTTTTTTCTAGATTTTTAAACATCACTTCTTTGGTTATATTTATGGAGCATGTCTATCTTTTTTGGAAGAGGAGACCCATCTCTAGAAACTTGGTATATTTATAGGCAGTCCTCTGAAAGATCTTTCTAGTATAATCTACTCAGGGAGAAAGAGTTACAATTCTCCCTGTGAAATGTTACAACGGAGTCCTTGTTTATTTGTTTTCAAAAAGGCATCTGATTTTACCTGGGGGGAGCCTCTTTTGCTTATGCCCACCCAATGTTGGAGGTATCCTGGCTCTGACATGCTCCCCAGCCCCACACACTGCTCCCACATTACCTTGGAAATACTCCAAGTTATCATTGCTTTTTGTCTCCCTGGAAGCCAAGTTTTAATTCCACTTACTATTATCCCATCACTCTGTCTCTTGGACAGTCTTCCTTTGATATAGATCTGTCAGGCCCCTTTGTAAAAATGTAAACCTATTACATTCCCTTTATTCACCCAGGCACTAATGTCCTGACTTCAAATAAATGTCCTGAAGCTCTGTTGGCTGGTCATTACAGAGCAGCACATTTTTAAGTTACTTTCCATCTACTGCCCTCTTTTACTTTGTCTAAGATGTAAAATGAGGGCAAAGAGTCACAGGGCTTAACTAATGGTCTGCAATTTCCTGCTGTCTCTACACCTTTTTTATGACATTAATTCATTGCCGCTTCTCTGACCTGTGGAATCTCCTCTGTGTAGAAATGACTAGGAGTTAAAATAAAGTTAAAAAAACACCAATTTGATTCAATAGTCTTGTCAGAGTTCTTGTCACTGCCTCTTTGGGACAGGATACTCTCTTGTAATCATTTTAACCACAGTTTTCCCTGTTAAAACACATATCTTAATTACTCATCAGTCCCTGAAGGTTAGGGTTTTGATTTAGTTTCCTTTGGTTAGAAAAGAAGTGATATTCACTTAAGGTACTTAAAGTCACCTCAATTTCTCCCCTCTGTTGACTTCTCTATTTTGTTAATTTTCTCGAAATAGATCATTATGGTGCAACTACTGAGGAAAACATCTTGTTTGAGTATATATCCTCAATGTTATCATTTGATATTCTATTGTTTGAGTTTGGCAAACTTATTGTAGTTAGTATTTATCAGGTGGGCTGTTTGGGTTGTAGATAAGAAAAATTAGTGCTAGTTCATTTAGACATAATAGTAATTAATTGGAAAATATAAGGGGGCACCAAAAATCTAGGAGGGGGCTTAGAAAATGAGCAGTGTGTTAATTATGAGACAATAATGCTACATCATAAATCACTTCAACACTCAGGGTCTTAAAACTATGAGCATTTACCCTCACTCTCACGGGTCTGTAGGTTTACTGTCGTTTGTTGGATCCTGGCTGGGCTTGGCTGGTGTGGTAGGCTTGGTTTGGTCTTCCAAGATATCTAGGTCCTAATTTCTGTAACACATGACTGTTACCTTATGTATTTGTCTGATCTGCACAGCTGTAACCAAAGAACCCGAAAAGAACAACCTAGAGAAGGAAAAGTTAATTTTGGCTCACCATTTCAGAGGTCTTAGTTCATGGTCAGCCAGCTCCACTGCTCTGGGTCTGAAGTGAGGCAGAATATGATGGTGGAAGGGCATGGCAGGGGAAGGTTGCTCAGCACATGGCAGCTGGAAAGCAAAGAGAAAAAAAAAAAGGGCTGGAGAGAAGAAAAATCTTACAGGGTATGCCACAGTGACCTCCTTCCTCTAATTAGGTCCTACCTCCCAGTAGTCCATTCAGCTATCAAGGTCAGAGCCCTCATGATGCAATCATGGCCTAAAAATCCCACTTCTGAACCTTGCTATACTGGGGACCATATTTACAACACGTGAGCTTTTGGGGGACATTCCATATTCAAGACATAATGCCTCATATGGCAAAGATGTAATTGAGTTAAGGACTTTAAGATGGGGAGACTGAGGCTGGAGTGGTAGCACAGCAGTTGGAGTGCTTGTCTGACATGCCCAAGGGTCCAGGTTTGATTCCCAGCACCGCATACACTGCTAAGTGTTGGAAAAACTCACATTAAAAAGTAAATAAAATTGATTCTGTTTCTCTCTTAAAAAATGGGGAGATTATCCTGGATTTTCTAAGTGGGCATTAACAACTGCCCTTGTAATGGGGAGGGAGAAGGAGATTTGATGATATGTGATGGTAGCAGACAGATGCTATGAAGATGCTGTGTTGCTGGCTTTGAAGATGGAGGAGGTGGCCAAGATCCAAGGAATGCAACTCTACAAGCTTATAATGGCAGAAAATAGACTCTGTTAGACCCTCTGGAGGGGTCATAGGCCTGCTACCTTGATTTGAGCTCAGTGAATCTGATTTGAGCCTTTAAACTTCATGAGATTGAATATGTGTTGTTTTTAGCTACCAACTTCATGATAATATGCTACAGTAATAGCTCAGCTTTGGGTTGAGATTTCTTTTTGGTTGTAGATTGGCTGGGCTCAGCTCTAGCCTCTGAGTTAGATTTAGATGGACTGAGTATGTATTATTCCTGGGACCAGGGAAAGGAAGGAGGTTTCCAGGGTGTCCTCCTCTTATGGAGTGCAAATGTAAAGCTAAAACACACAAACACAATTGAAGTCTATGTTTATTACATTTGACCAAAGCAAGTCACCCGGCCAAGCTCAACATCAGTGGGGCAGGGCTGTGTATACAGCCTGCAGGGAAAGGCAGGGGCAGAGGAGCAAATATTTACTGATTCATAATTGATTTATAATTGAGTCTGTTATGGGTAGGGATCAAGTCTGAGCTATGGCCATAGTCCAGGTGGACCCTACACCACAGGCACAGCCTAGCTGTAGTTACTAGATTTGGGATCTGCCTTTTTTTTCCACACAGGGTGCTACCATTACCACTTAATGAATTCCTCTTGTTTTAAATTTTTAAAATAAATCACTTGATCTAAAGTCAATATCCCAGGTACAGATATTTGATTGATCAAGTGTAGGTTATGAATTTGGAAAGAGAAAGTGTTGGCTTTTTTCAGATTAGGAGATGGAATCCTGCCTGTTGACAAGTCTCATGCATGTCAGTCTTGGGGAGGATGCAAACATTCAGATCCTGACAAGTCATCTACTTTTCTATGCATATAGTAAGCGTTGTGTATCTACTATCCACATTGGTGTGGGCAAGTTTCAGGTGATGAGGGCTACTCTTTTCCTAAGGTCTGTACTTTATTCTCTTGGCCTGTGCTTTGTACATTCATGTCTTCCTTCTCTACATGGATGCATTTAGAAGTTTGCTCGTTGAGGCCTAATGTTGTAAAGGGTGGATGGGTTTATTCTGTGTGGAAAGTAAGAGGAAAACCATCTGCGGGAAGGCCCAGGAAGTCTGGAATCTGGTGTTTCCAGCAATTAAGTTGCTATTTTGCTATGTATTTGGAATCTATTTCTCAAATGATTCCACATCCATCCTATGAAGGGGTGCAAATGGCAGCCTCAAACTCTCCAACATTATTATAAAGTGAGTCAGAATGAAGATTAGAGAGTTGTTATCCAGAACTCTCAACTCTAGCTATTACTGGACTAGTTTCATGGTTTATTTTATATACATAAATGGCTGAACTCCAGAGATCAGAAATAACCTGAGAAGGCAGAAGACAAATAGTTGAGTGGGAGGCACAGTGCTGAGCAACCTGAAGTGTTTATAGCCCTGAGTGAGCTCAGCTAAGCACTTGACTGGGAGCTGGGACAGATCTGATGCTGACTCTGCCAGCTGTTCATTCAAGTTTCTTTACTTCTGGACCTTGCAGGACACCTGCTGTCTGGTAAGTGCAGGAGGAGCTAAGTGGACCTCACCTGAGCTCCCTCCAATCTGAGTGCAAAAACATTCACAGAGAGTCATCTGGGGTGGGAAGTCATCATGGCCTTTTCAAAATGATAGTAGTCATTGCTTTCAGGAGGGAATGGAGGATTGATAGAAGAATCAAAACACAAGGTTAAAATTTTCCTTCACTTTTCCAATTTTTAAAAAATTTTTTTCATGTTTTAAGTGGTTTATTATTTTTAATTGACATAGTATTTTATTTATTTATAGGGTATTGTTCTACAATTAGATACATGTATAAGATGTGTAAGGAGAAAATCAGAGTAATTGGTATTTCCATTTCTTCAGATATTATCATTCTATGTTTTGGGAATCTTCAAATTCTTCTTCTCTAGTTATTTTGAAATGTTTAATTATGGGAGACTATAGCTGCCCTATTGTGCTATAGAATATTAGAATTCCTCTCTACAATTGTATTTAGATACCTGTTATCCATCTTCTCATGATCCCCGCAAACTCTCCCCCTTCTAGCTTCAAGTGACCTCTTTTGTACATTCCTCTTCTGTGTGATCAACTTTTTCAGTACCTGCAAGACCACTTTTTCAGCCCATACTACTTTTCAGGTCTGAATATTTTGGACAAGTCTAAGATGAAACTCTACTCTCTATTGTTTTAAAACGTGGAAAATGTGTAAGTTTGTCCTTAAATACACTTTTCTCTGTAACTCAGAGAAATTATACTTTAAAAGAGTTGCTCACTTGTGTGTATAGTCATGTAGACATGTCTTCAATGGAACTTTTCAAAGTGGGTACTATAGATTGGAATAAAAATGTGACCCAAGATTAAGATATCTAAACAGAAGGTGAATGAAAGCTTGATACAAATGATAGACATTTCTAGATAGGACTCTACTGAGGCAGCATGGACTTTGAATCTTTTGGCTTGCCAAGCATCTGCCTTCTAGTCTTCTGATATCAGTATCCTTATTTTTCTGGGGACAACCATCCCTCTTTTGCTCTCATTCTCTGTGGTTTCAATTCTCACTTTCTGGATAGTGAGAATTGCCACACTGATCCACTAAGATAAAATCTCCTGAGTTCTGACAGAAGAACAGAAGGTCCCGTGTGTGACGATGCAGTGTTCCTAATAAGAAAAGCAACATCAAGAAACGAGGAGAATGGTAATCAAGTATTTAAGGTGAGTGCTTAGATTCAGCAACTCCTGAAGTCCCACAGCCTCTGGGATTTTTGCTTTATTTGAGTCAACAAATCCACTCTTTTTATTTAAATTTGGGCTAGGTTTTTGTTAGATATTAAGGACTTCCTCAAATAACGGAGCGCAGATACAAAAAAAAAAAATAGAGGCAGTATGAAATAACAAACAGAAAGAACACAGTGCTGAGTTATTAGTCCCAGTTCAATACACACTTCTGAGACTTTTTCTTCATCTGTGAAATGAAGCTAAAGTTTGAAAAATGTTATTTATTTTACTGGGGGATGCAAAAGCCAGCGCAGCTATGCAGCTAGTTACTAACACAGTTATGTGGCGGGTAGCAGACCTACGTTCCCTTTCCAGGATTCTGCTTACAAGGTTCCCCCCTACCTTGGGAACTAGAAGCCTTTTATGGTATTGGATTGACATTATTTATAACCTTTGGACATTACATAGATAAAATAGAATTGAGAGTGGACCTTGAGTGAATGTTTCTCCTACAGCAGATGCTATGGTTTGAATATGAGTTGTCCCCCTCGAAAACTCTTGCATTAGACAATGCAGAAATATTCAGAGGTGAAATTATTAGATCACAGGGCTGCAACCTCATCTGTGGGTTAATCTATTTGATGGATTAATAGTTTGGATGAGCTACTGGATGGTAACTACAGTTAGGTGGGGTGTTGTTAAAGGAGGTAGGTCACAGAGGGTGCGACCTTGTACTATGTCTTGTCCCTGGCTCCTCTCTCTCTCTGTTTCTTAACTGCCATGAGTTGAGCAGTTTTCCTCTATCACTGCCTTCCACTGTGATATTCTTCCTCACTATGGACTGAACCTCTGAAACCATGAGATCCTACCAAACTTGTCCTCCTCTAAGTTGTTCTTGCCTGGTTTTTTGATCACTATGATGTAAAGATGACTAACAGCAGAAAACAATATTAGATACAAGAGGAGGCTTTGGAAAACTGAACTATACTGTATGCAAGAAATTGATGTTTAAGAGATTTTTTTCTCTTATATTCTATGATGAATGTTTGGAGAGTATTTAAATCAATTATTTGTCAGTAGTATGCCTGGTACACAATGAGTACTCAATAAATATTTAGAAAATGTTAAGCTTTTGTGGTTACTATTGCTGTACAAAGTGTATCATCTGAAATCAGTAACATTTTCAGAGGAAGGAGATTCCCAGAAATCTATGCCCTTTGTTATTACTAAAGAATATTTAAAATTGATGTTTTCTTTTACATGGCATGGCAGCATTTTTTTAAAAAAGGAAAGGTTTTATGTGCATGATAGTTATTGGACTATTTTCCCATAAATTCTATATTTTTCTCTTCTTAGTTTTTTCAAATTTATTTGAATTTTCATGTTTATTTTTTATACATGAGAATGCTTTTATTATAAGAAAAATGTATTTTTTACACAAATGAGGGGAAAGCATTCAGTCTTTGAGTCTCTGAGTTTGGTTAATGTTGTTTAGCATAATTTCTTCCACTGGCATCATTTACCTTCAAAAGCCATAAAATTGTTGTTTCTAATAGCTGAGTAGAACTCCATGTATGTGTATATACTTTTGGATCCATTCATCCAGTGAAGGGCACCTAGCTTGATTCCATAATTTTGCAATATAAATGGAGGTGCTATGAACATTAATTTTGCTGTATCACTGTAATGTACTGATTCTAGCTCTTCTGGGAAAATACCCAGGGGAGAGATAGATGGATCATAGAGTAGATCCATCCCTAATTTTTAAAGGACTCTCCACACTGATTTTCAGAGCGACTGTAACAGTCTATGGTTCCACCATTGGTGTGCTAGTGTTCCTATCTTCCCACAACCCCTCCAGCATCTGTTATTATTTATATTCTTCATCTTTGCCATTCTGACTGGAATGAGGTGAAATCTTAATATAGTTTTAATCTGCATTTCTCTGTTTGCTAGTGATTTAGAACACTTTCTCATTCATTGACTGGCTTGATTTCCTCTGTTGAGAACTTTCAGTTTAGCTCTCTGGTCCCTTTATTGATGGGATTGATTGTGATTTTGATGTTAAGTTTTTTGAGTTCTTTGTAAATTTGATATTAGTTCCCTGTAGGAAGAATCACAGGCCGTGATTATTTCCCATTTTGTAGGTTATCTCTTGACAGTTTTGACCAATTCCTTGACTGAGCAAAAGCTTTTTAGTTTGATGACATCCCACTCATTGATTTTTGACTTTAATTCTTTTGCTTTGGGGGTCTTGTTGAGAAGGTTGTTGCCAACTCCCATATGCTGGAGTGTTGGTCCTATTTTTTCTTCTAGCAGTTGTGTGTTAGCTGGTTTAATCTCTAGTTCCTTGATCCATTTTGATTTGATTTTTGTGCAAGTTGGGATATAAGGTTCTAATTTCAACTTTGTGAAAGTGGCTGTCCAGTTTGTCCAGCAATATTTGTTGAAGAGGCTGTCATTCCTCCATGTTATATTTTGACCCCCTTTGTCAAATGTCATATGTCTAAAAATTTGTGGGTTTGTCTGAGTCTTCTATTTGTTCTTTTGGTATTCATGCCTATTTTGGTACCAATGACATGATGTTTTTGTTACTATAGCTCTATAGTATACTTTTAGATCTGATATTGCAAAACCTCCTGTTTTGCCTTTCTTGCTTAGTAATGTTTTGACTATTATGGGTTTCTTGTTGTTCCAAATAAATTTGAGAACTGCTTTTGTGATATCTTTAAAGAATGACATTGGTATCTCAATTAGGATTGCATTGAATCTGCATAGTGCTTTTGGTGTAATGGCCATTGAATTATACTGATTCTGCCTAAGCAAGAACATGGAACGTCTTACCATCTTTTCAGGTCTTTCTTCAATTTCTTTCGTCAGTGTTCAATAATTTTCATTGTAGAGGTCCTTTACTTCCCTTGTTAGATTAATTCCCAAGCATTTTATTTTTATTTTTGAAGATATTATGAATGGGACTGATTTCTTCTCCTTCACTATTTTGTGAGTGTATAGGAAAGCTATTGATTTATGGATGTTGTTCTTGTGGCCTGCTATTTGCTAAATATGTTTATAAGTTCAAGCAGTTCACTGGGTCTTCCACATATAGGATCATGCATCATTAAAAAGGGATAGTTCGATTTCCTCTTTTCCTATTCTTATCCCTTTGATTTCCTTCTCTTGCCTGATTGCTCCTGCCAGCGTCTTGAGGACTATATTGAATAAAAGTGGTGAGAGTGGACAGCCTTGTTTAGTGGAAATGTTTTCAGCTCTTCTCCATTTAGTATTACACTAGCTGTGGGTTTGTCATATATAGCCTTTACATAGTTAAGATATGTTCCTTTGATCCCTGTCTTCTCCAGAGTTTTGGTGATAAATGGGTGCTGGATTTTATTGAAGGCCTTTTATGCATCAATGGAGATGATCATATGGTTTTTGTCCTTAATTCTGTTTAAGTGATGAATCATGTTTATTGATTTGGTTTGTTGAACCAGCCTTGCATCCCTGGAATGAAGCTCACTTGATCATGATGAATTATCTTCTTAATGTGTTTTTGAATGAGGTTTTCTGGAATTTTTTTTAAAGTATTTTTGCATCTATGTTCATGAGGGATGTTGGTCTGTAGTTTTCTTCTTTTGATGTGTCTTTGTTGGGTTTTGGTATCAGAGTTATGGTTGCCTCATAAAAAATGTTTGGGAAAGTTCTCTCCTTTTTAATTTCTTGGAATAGCTTAATAAGGAGAGGAATTAACTCCTCCTCAAAAGCAAATTATTCTACCGGTAAAATTCAGTGGGGAATCCATCAGATCCTGGGCTTTTCTTCTTTGGAAGGCTTTTAATTGCTATATTGATTTCAGTGCCTGTTATTGGGCTGTTTAGGCTTTCAATATCATCCTGCATCAATTTGGAAATGTTGTATGTGTCTAGAAATTTATCCATGTCTTTCAGATTATCTGATTTAGAGGCATATAATTTTTCTTCTTTTAAAATATTTTTTATTAAGGAATTGAGTTATTGTACAATCACAAATGCATTTAAAGTAACAATATGATAGGCATATACACTTAAACCAGAATTACTCCGTAGATCCCTCCCTACTCCCCTTTCCTACCTATCCCATCCCCCCCACTACATATCTATGATTGCCCTAGATTATGTGTTATTATGCTTTTGTTGGGTATAATACATGAGATTAACTACCTTTCACACAGGCCAGGATTTAGCTCCACCCTCCACAAATGAGTGAAAACATTTGACCCTTGACTCTCTGAGTTTGGCTAACTTTGCTCAACAAGATTTCTTCCACTGCCATCCATTTACCTTCAAAGGCTGCAATTTTGTTATTTCTAATTGCTGAGTAAAGCTCCAGGGGATGGATATATATACATGTATATATATATATACATGTATATATATCACAATATTTGGATCCGTTCATCCAGTGAGGGGCATCTGGGTTGGTTCCATAATTTAGCTATTATAAACTGAGCTGCTATGAACATAGATTATGCTGTATTGCTGTATTGTGTTGATTCTAACTCCTCTGGGAAAATACAGAAGAGGGATTGCTGAATTGTATGGTGGGTCCATCCCTAATTTTTTGAATATTCTTAAAACTGCTTTCCAGAGTGGCCATACCAGTCTTCAGTTCCACCAACAGTATGCTAGTGTTCCTATCTCTCCTCAGCCCCTCCAGCATTTGTTGTTTTTATTCTTCAATTTTGCTAATCTGACTGGAGTGAGGTGAAATCTTAATGTAGTTTTGATTTGTATTTCTCTGATTACTAGTGATTTAGATACTTTCTCATGTATTCATTGGCTTGCTTAATTTCCTGTATTGAGAAGCTTCTGTTTAGGTCTTTGGCCCATTTATTGATTATACTGTTTGTGTATTTGATATTAAGGTTTTTGAGGACTCTATAAATTCTGGATATTGGTCAGAAGAATCACAGGTCATGATTATCTCCCATTCTGTAGGTTGTCTCTTGACAATTTTGACCAATTCCTTGGTTGTGCAAAAGCTTTTTAGCTTAATGGCATCCCACTGATTTTGACTTTAATTCTTTCACTTTAGGAGTCTTATTGAGAAAGCCTTTGCTTACTCCCAAATGCTGGAGTGTTGGTTCTAACTTTTCTTCTAGCAGTTGTATGGTAGCTGATTTAATTCCTAGATCCTTGATCCATTTATATTTGATTTTTGTGCAAGGTGAGAGAGAGGCATATAATTTTTCAAAACGGATTGCGATAATCCATTGGATTTCAGTCTGTTTATTTCTTTGATAATAGAGTTTTTCATCTTTTGAGTTTTCTCAGTCCCTTCATTCAATCATTTTTAGTTCATTATTTCTTTTAGTAATCAGATCATTGATAATTTTTTCTAGGCTTTCATCCTGTTCCCTATCCTTGTGTTCCTTGGTAGAGGAGCTGTGTATTTGAGATGAACCTTTTCTAGTTTTCTTCCTCATTTTTGAAGAGCTTCTTCTTGGTCTTTGAATAGAGATTCCCTGTGCAGAAGTAAGTCGGGTCTCAAGGTGCTTCTTCATTCCACGTCCAAGTGTCCAGTCAGACACCAGCTGCTTCTCCCTGGAGCCTCATTGCTGCACTTTTTTGATCTAGCCTTCAGGGACTGGATCTGGCACCTGTTGGGGGTTCAGGGAAGCCCACTGGATTGTTGGAGTGCAGTGGTAGGGGGTTCTGAAAGCATAGGACAAGCCGGAATGTGCTTACCTGCATGCCACCATGGGAACTGAGATCCATGGTGGTGGGGACGAGGCCAATATATCTGGATCTGGTGGGTATGCCCTGCAGCTGTGTGGCTCCAGGCATGGATCCTCTGGGTCTCCTAGGAATCTGCTGGCCCAGAACCAGAGTCCTGGGCTTGTGTGGTGACTTGGTGGGTGGCTCTGGGCAGGGTCATCCTTTGGGGTGTCCTTGGTGCCTGCTGGTCCTGGACCAGCCTCAAGTTTTTTTTTTTTAATTTTAAAGTGGCATATATTGTTTGTATATATTTTGGATTATAGGGCGATAATTCCATACATGTACACACTGTAAGGATTAAATTAGGATAATTAGCACTTTCATATCCTTAAAGTTTTCATGTTTCTTTAAAAGTTTCTCTTCTTTCTTCCTAAAAAGTCACTATTCATGATTGAAATTGTATTTTAAATGTTAACATAGTCTACCTATGGCATGGTAGTTCATTCGTTGCACAGAGAATCTGAAATAGATTTAGATATAATTGGGTCACAGATTATTAAATAACCAACCTCTCTACTTAGTCCTAGAAAATTTCCAGATTTTTTACCGCTATCTTTGCAAAACATTTCTCTCCTCTGAAATTAACTTAGTGGAAATTTGTTCATGGCTGAATTTATTCAATGGTAGATATCTCCTATTTGTACCTCCTCTTTGAAGTCCATTTTAAGCCCTCAAACCAGATTTATAATTGGTTTTCTTATTTTTAGCTATTTATTTTTATATACTCTTCCTCTTTAGTATGTGCTGGCCTTGAATCTTTTATTTCACTGTTATTGTGTGAAACTCCTTCTTTCCCTTTCTTCCTTTCTTCTTTCCTCCCTCCCTTCCTTCCTTCTCTCTCTCCTCCTCTTTCCCTACATTTCTGTATTTATAAATTTGAATAAATACTTTGCAACTGATTTACCAGTAGATTCTCTCATTCTATAAATTCTTAGTTTCTCATTTTGGTCCACTGCTTAAGAGTTCCATTTCTATCTTCTGTTTTTAAAGTTTTCTGTATTCTTTTTTAATTTATGAAGTTCTGGATTTTTTTTGTATTGTCCACAAGAAATAACAACAAAATAGAAATATGATCTGTTCTTCAGGAAGCAGAGCAATGAGATCATTAGCTAATGTCTACAACTTTGAGATATATATTCCTTGCATCTTATACTTTCTCTATGTTGAGCAGAAAGAGAGGAAGAGAGAGAATTCACTGCAATGGTTTGAAGCAGGGGATTCTTGTTATAATCTGCCTAGGTTGAAGCCTGGTTTTGCCATTACAAGTGGGTGGCCTTAGGTGAACTATTTAACTTCTCTCTGCTCAACTTACTTTAAAATGAGAAGAGTATCTAATATATTGAAATACTGAGAGACTTAGACTGAATAACAGGTGAAAAGCTCTTAAAAATCTTTTGTACAGGTGTGGCAGTCAACTTTGTGTTACTGTAATAAAATGCCTGAAGATAATCAACTCAAAAAGAGGAAACGGTTATTTTGGTTCATTGTTGAGGAGGTTTCAGACCATGACGGGTTAACTTTGTAGCATTTGGTCTTATGTCATCATGGAAGAGGCATGTGACAGAACACAAGGACCAGGAAATAAAGAGAGAGAGAGGAGGGGCCCCAAGCTCCTTCAAAAGCTTGCTCCAAATGACCTAACTCCTGACTTCTAGATCCCAGTTCCTAAAGGTTCCACTGCCTCCCAACAGTGCCATGGATTGGGACCAGTCCTTCGACGCATGGACCTTTGAGATGTTTGAGATTCAAACTAAACCACCATGCTCACTGTTATTATTAAGTGAAACTTACATCCAAATATCAGGAAGACAATGATTAATATTTTTATCATTAGCAAAATGCCTAACTTAGAAACAAATGTCATAATGATCCAATCCTCAGTGAATCATTTAAGTAATGAATAAAGGATTGCATAATTTCAAAGTGATATCTGTACATAGCATTAGAGATAAGAGCAAAAATCTTGAACGCTTCATTACTATATTAAGGAGCATCTTACTGACTGCTTATTAACAGGTCATGATATACGTATGTACTGGGAGAAGAGATGTTTTGCTGAGCACTGCTGTAAAACAGTCATCCCCAAATTAGAGATATAAAGCAACCATCATTTTATTTGCTCGTGAATTCTTTGTTGGAAATTTGAACAGAGCACAGAGAGGCTGCTTTGTCTCTGTTCCACGTTGTCTGGAGTCACCACAATGTCTGAGCCTTATCTGGGAAACTCAGATGACTAGGGCCTGGAATCACCTGGATGCTTCTTCACTTATGTGTCTGGCAATGGATTGGGCTAGGATAAATGGAAGGTTTGGCTCTGTGGGGACTGTTGATTGACATGTTGACCTATGGCCTCTCCATGTGGTTTGGACCCTGTAACAACATGTCAGCCTCAGGGATGCCAGACTTCTGACTCAAAGCACCAAGAATAAGTGACCCAGACAACAAGGAAAAAGCTGTGTGATCTTGTACAATCTAGCCTAACAAGTCACACCGTATCATTTATGCCAAGCTCTATGTATTGAATGAGGCATCAGCCTTATCCAATTCGAGGAATGAGGACATGGATGCCACAAGGGAATAGGAGAAGTAGCAGAGAAATTGTGGCTGTGTTGTAAAGCACTAGAAAGAGGTAAAGAAAAACAAGTTTCACATCAGTCTATTTATATCTGTTGGTTGGAAGGAGCAAGTAGTTTTTTTTTTTTTTTTTT
>PVKS010026321.1:0-21645 GCA_004027875.1 Aplodontia rufa | reverse complement strand
AGGGGAATCTCAGGCCAACTTCAGCAATTTGGTGAGGCTCTAAGCAACTGAGTGAAACCCTGTTTCAAAAACTTCAAAATAGGGGCTGGAGGGGTGGCTCAGCAGTTATGGTGCTTGCCCACCATGCGCAAGTACACGGTTCAAACCCCAGCACCCACATACACAACTAAGTGTCAGAGCAATGAAAGCAATGTGAAAAACTCAATAAAAAATTGATTCTGTTTCTCTCTCACTGTCCTTAAAAAACAAAACAAAACAAAACCTTCAAAATAGGGGCTGGAGCAGTGGCTCAGTGGTTAGGGCTCTTGCCTGGCATGCGCAAGGACACCGGTTCGTACCCCTGCATCATGTGCACAATGAAGTGTGGAGCAAAGAAAACCACATGAAAAACTAAATAAAACTGATACTCACTTTCTCTCACTGTCCCTCTCTCCTCCCTCAGAGTGGGTGAGGTCCTGTTGCACAGTGACCTGGAAAGCTCTGAACATGCATGCCTGGAAGGTAAGTCTGGGTCCTTGGCTTAGCTGTGAGAATAGGGTCTCCCAGTACTGGGGCTTCCCCTTATCATCAGCAGGTTTATGGGGTCCGTGGAGTTACACCAAGTACAAAGGCAGACCAGGAGGCCCCTGGCCAGGACTCAGAGCATTCACATTTGAGACACACACTTCATTAACCCTTTATTACAAGTCACGCTCTTATAGAAGTATATGTGGACTTACGTGAAAAAAATCAAATGTATCCAAGAATAAAAAACACAGCACATAAGTAGTATATGCATTCCAGTGTTCGCGCCAGAGTCAGTGGGCGCCCAAGAAAAAGCTCTTCTAAAACGGCCTGGCTCAAGCCAGCTGGCCGGATGCGAATGGTTCGGGCAGGCAGCGGGCCAGCCCTCAGGCACAGTGTGGGGGGCCGCCTGCCTCTTCCCGCGGCTGGCGGGCAGGGGCAGCACCAGCTCCTGGGGCCTCCGGGCCAGCGGTGGACCCCAGGCCTTGCACAGAACCCGCCTGGCGGGGTGGACACGCCTGGCCCTCCAGGGGCAGCAATGAGGACATCCTCGGACACATGGGCTTCAGGGCTGGCCGCCAAACACCCTCAGAAGCCTCGGCTTAGTCGGCCTTTTTCAGGAAGATCTGGAGGAGTTGGGCACAGGGTCAGTGTGGCCTCAGGGCTCTGACAAGGTCTCCTTGCCTGTTCCCTGCACCGTGCCCTGGCTCACCTCACTCAGAATGACCCACACTGGGGAATCAGTCTGAATGGACAGGCGCAGTGCTTCCAGGGGTCCAAAGGCAGGGTCTACCTCACCTTCTGCCACACCCTTGTAGAAGGAGCCTAGAAAAGGGCAGTTTTGAGAAGTAACTATGCCAAAACCTAATACCCAGCCTAAACAGGGACTGCCTGTACAGCTTAGCCAGCCCCCACTGTCCTTTACTCACCTATCTGGAGGTAGCCGTCAGGGCTCCGAGGGTAACGAAAAGTGGCTGCACGCCCCTCCTGCAGGGCCTCCTTCTCTGACTGGGGATTCTGGGGGCAAATCAAGGGACTGGAGTGGTTGCCATGAGAGGGTCAGGCCTCAGTGCCCACCCACATCCTGATACACTCACGTCAAAGGGGAGCACCTCCACAGATGTGTTGAAGAGCTTGTCTTCTGGGTGCTCAATGTTCCCGCTGCGGAAAAAGAACCTGTGCATGGCCAGACAGACCTGTGAGGTGCTGCAAAGGGTGGCACACCGCCCAGAACCCAGCAGAGAAGAGGTCAGGCTCTGGCCAGGAATGCACTAGGTAGGACCCAGAGTACTAGGGGATCTGGACACCAGCACAGGCAGTCCATGGGCTAGGCAAGGTAGCCAGGGCCTTAGCCTTGGACAATGATGGTAGGTGTCATCCATTACCTGCTTAACCTAGTCCTTACACTTTGCAGATAAGGAAACAGGCACAGTGAGGTTAGATAATGGAGGTTAATTTTCCGGTGTATGTGGGTTACACAGGGTGATATGCAGGTCTAGAAATTTGTGCTGAGGCCAGCACCCTGCCCCTTCCCCAATGTGGCTCTGTGGCTGTTGACACTGACCGCTCAAGGCGTAATGGTTGGAAGAAGCGGAAGCGGATGAAGTCCCCTGCAGCAGGTGTGAATGCCCAGAAGAAATCCTCACGCAGGTAGGCCTTCTCCAAGGTGAAATGCTGGTATGTCTTGAGGCTTGTGCTCACCTCAGCAGGCGGGTTCACATGTTCTTTCCGCAAGGCCTGCTTCCCAAAATCCTTGTCCTGTGGCACAGAGAAACAGCAAGTTGAGTGTAAGTCCCACCCTAAACTGCAACCTTGTGCAGCTCTGCCTAAACTTGGCCTCAGGAGCATGTGGTACACCCCACCTTCAGTTTCTGGATCTTGCCAGCCAGCGAGGAGTGAGTGCCCACATGCTGGAAAAGGGATGGTTTAAAGCGGATCCGAAGGTTGGCCTTCTGCCGGTCACAATGTTTCTGTGAAGGGAAAGTTGACACTGTAGGGTTCAGCTCAGCCCCAACTCCAGGAGCAGGCCTGGCCAGCAGGGCCTTCTCTTCATAATCAGACATGTGGAGAAGGACATAGTCAAATACTGTTGGCTGAGTACCTGGCTTCCCCTCCTCCCACCCTGTGTACCCCCTGCTTACCGCATCCTTCTCAGGGTTGCAGACTTTCACCCAGAGAATATGGTCCAGGAGCCAGTCAATGGGCTTGTCCCGGTAGAACATAAGGATGAATTCTACAATCAGGCTCAGGTCTAGCGACTTGAACATCTTCCCTGGGGGTGCGGGTGAAGGACAAGGGATACAGAGTAGATAGCATTGCTTGACCCTTTTAATTCCAGTGGGGGGCCACCAGAAGTGTCCTGCTGCAATTCTGTGAACCAGCTTTTGTCAGGTGTGGGCATAGAGGGCAGACCATCTATGCCCACAGACATAGATGAACCCAGACATCCCCTTGCAGAGCTATACGAGGCATGCCAGACACCTCAATCAAGACAAAGGTTCACAAGCATGATAGTACGGTACTGAGGCTGAGAGCTAATAGCAGAGGGGTGGGCAGGACTGAAGGTCTGTGGTCAGACCAATGGGAATGGGTGAGGGTGTCATACCAATGAAGCCCAGCTGGGAGAACTCCAGGATCATCCAGTCCTCGGAGGGCTGTTGTAGTGCGAAGTTCTTCATGGTGCTCAAGTAGTTGGGCTTGGCTACAATGTCGTCCTCCAGCTGCATGAAAGTTTAGGACTCAGGATGGACATGGGCAGGGTGGGGTCCTTCACCCAAGTTTAACCAAAGCCAGAGCAGGAAAGAGTGTGAGGCAGGGCAGGGCTAGGCACCCAGGCCCAATCAGGGTCTGAGGTAGGCAGGGACAGAGTAGGGTCTCAGGACTGACCTGCACATAGTAGATGCCTTTGGACTGTGCATACATCATGAGGAAACAATAATCGAGGTTCTGTTTGGTCCTCCACCTGTGGGTTGGAGGCAGGAGTCTCAGGAGCTGAGAACCCTCCACTTCCAGTGTGACTGCCAGAGAAGCCACTGAGTGGGAGAGACCTGTCCCTCATCCCCATGCAGCAGTCCTCCAAGGGAGAATCAGGCACACTGGAGATAATAGCCCTGGACTCAGACACCAATAGGCTGGATTCTCAGCACAGATGGGCAGATTGCTGGGGTCACGATGGCAGGGGAAGGGAGAAAGTACCTGACTCTCTCCTTGGGGTCCCCAAAGGACTCTCGGAGGCGGGAGAAGTCAGGGTAGAAGTGAGGGGAAGGGGAGATGACCTCCAGGAGCCCGGAATGGATCTCTGCAGGGAACCTACAGGGAGGGGAAGGAAGGCCCAGAAAGGGGGGCTTTGATCCAACCCTTTCTTACCAGGTAGACATCCCTACTCCCTCCTGTCCCACACCACCATAACCAGTCTAGTGAGGCACTGAGGCTCTGGGCTACCTCTACACTCACCCTCTCTCAGCCAACAGGGGAAGCATCTTCCCCCTTGGAGGGAAGCCACCATCTTGGGGGGCAGTTAGGTTCCTGTATGCCCAGCGCCCCACCAAGAGCCTTCCCTTCACCAGCTTTCTTGGGTTGCCAGTACTCACAAGGCCTTGATGTTCTCTGTCACTGCTGATGTATACTGAGGGTCAGTCTGTGGGAAAACCAAGTATCCTCTTAGTCTGGCTACCACCCCAAATGGCCTGGAAGAAGGGAGTGACAGGGGTGCAGACTTCAGATGTCCCCATGTGTGGAGGGAGTGAGCCAAGTAAGGCCAGGCCTGGGTGTCACAGATACCACAGACACAGCCCTTTGGATACACAGGGCCATGGCAGGAAGTGGGGTGAATGGCATAAGATTGCAGGCATCTCCACAAGGGGGCGCTAAAATGCTTCTTTCCTCTTTGTTTTGATAAATTTGTTAATGAAACTGACAGTTGCAATTCTGTGGGTTTGATCCTCCAGAACGTTGTTCTGCTTTTCTTCTTCTGGCTATTTTGCATCCTGGGTCTCCCCACTCTCATGTCCTAGACCACTTGCCTCGGCAATCAGCACCACAATGACCGAGTCTTCCTTCTCCTGAGGACTCAACTCAGAGATAAGCGAATGCAGTGTGTCTGTCAGGTATGAGTGTACCTCACGCCGCACGCTTGGGATGCCCATCACCACGGACACTGTAGGGGTGAAGAGGGGTGACACTGGCATGACTTCAGGGATGCCTCACTGCCTGCCTCTTGCCCCTGCTAGGCCACACCCTTACCTCCTGTGCGGCCCTGGCCCACACGCACTGCTGGTTGCAGACTGTTCTCCTTGGCCAGCAGGTGTGGTAAGTGGTGGAAGACAGTGGGCAGGTGCAGAACGTGCCTATGTGAGATGTTCCACGGCTTCAGTCGGGGATCCTCTGGGTGGGTCAGAAAGGAACTGGTCAGACAGTGGGGCCTGTGATCTGCTGGTCCCTGTGTGCCTGGTCCTGCCCTCTGCAGAGCTCACCAGTTAGGCGGCCCCAGGTGCGATTGCCTTCTCCGTCTCGCAGTGCCTGTCTTTCTGAAACAGCTCTCTTGATCTCGTCCAGCACCAGGTTGAGTTCCTTGGAGCGCTTAAGGCTCTCCTGCTCAGCCGCATGCAAACGGTCGCGCAGTGCCAGGAATTCCCGCTGGTAAATGTCCACTACATCGCCTGTGGGGCCAGACGCATAATCACCAGGGGGTGGCCTGGAGCATACCTGCAGTCCCTTGCACATACCTGTGCATACAGCTGAGTACCCATCTGTACAACAGCACAGTGACAGTGTATCCCTGTCCTCTTGGCTGTCACTCTGCACTGAATTTTCGGACCCTGAGGGTGGCTGCTACAGTTTCAGTAGCCCCCATCCCCACCCGCTTGTTCACATATGTAGATATTGTTGAGAAACTAGCCCAAGTGATGGTTAACCAGTCAGGGGAGGGGGTGGACACGAGCCCTGAATCGCCTGATGACTGTATCTCTAGAGACCTGTGGCCTGGGCCATCTCAAACGGTCTTCATGCTACTCCAGGGGCAACTGGATCAGAACCTCCAGCTTAAGCCCACTTGGCAGCAGCAGGGCTTGGACACTGGGAGTGTAGGAAGGCTGGGAACAGTATCGGTGGGACTGTTTGACAGTAGAGAGGATTCTCTGGGGTATTAAGCACTTGGCTCCACTGGTCTGGCAGGGGCCAGTGGGCAAGAGAGATACACAACACCCATGGCGGGGTGCCAGCAGTTCCTGCCAGCCTGTGCTCTCAAGGCCTTTGTTAGTCTGGCTTTTGCCCTCTTTATTTGTCATCACACACACATCCTTCTCCTCATCTAACATTTACACTTTTGCACAGCTGTTTCTTCGCCTGGAATCCTCTTTTGTCTTCTGGGCCTAATGAAAGCACATGTAGCCTTCAAGGCCTTGTTTCCAAATCTCAAAGTTTAGGAAGCCTTCCAGAACTCCCCTAGTTCCCCAGGCAGCTCTTCTGTTCTTTGATCCCTGGTGGATTCACAGTCCCTAGAGTGCCCTGGGCTGGTGTTCCCCCAACCCAGCCCTGTGCACCAAAGGTCAGGATCAAGGCAAAGACACACCTCCTTCTGCAGCCTCGGTGCTAGTCCAAGGAAGAGGTCTAAATGCTAAGTCCCAAGGCAAGAGGCTGAGTGGCAAGGGGTTTGGTTACCAGGTCTGAAAGTCTGAGAGGCTCCCTGCTAGGCTCTGGGGCCAGGTTACCCTAGAAACCTTACCACTTGGATGCAGCACACCATCTTCAACACTCACAGCTCCTCTTTTCTGGGTAGTAGGGTAGGAAGCCCATAGGGAGGGGACCAGAGATAACTGAGAATCTCAGAACTCCAAGGAGGAGCTCAAGCTGCCTGGACAGAACATGTGTCTCCCTCTGCCTAGATGTATAACTGTGTAGCTGTGTAATGGAGCTAAGGGGCACCCTGAGGTGGGGATACTCTGAGGGGGAGAGTGAGGACTCCCATATATCTACCTGCAGCCCCAATTCCCCCACTCTGACCTTCTCTGTTATTTAAGTAGGTCAAGTTCTGTCCCACATTGGACTGCCCCAGATAGACAGGCCAGGCAGGCCATAGTGGACAATGCTTCCCTGAATCACTCTGGCCACTTAGGCCTGACCACATCCCATTCCCTGCAGTGGCCTTTCTTTCCCAGGGGCCTCCCTTTTCCCCCAGGAACTGAATTTTTGTTTATCAGGAGGTGATGGGCCCCTTGGGTTCAAGGGCTTGGCTCCTGCCCAGAACAACCCTTCTGTCATTTCCCGGAGCACTGAACATTGCTGGCCGTGTCCTGCCTGCTGCTGCCTATATGATGTAGGCTTGACCCTCAACTGGGCTTTTCTTTTTTTTTTTTTAGGGACAGTGAGAAAGCGGGGGGGAGAGAGAGAGAGAAAGAGAAAATCAATTTTATTTAGTTTTTTTTCAGGTGGCCTTCGTTGTTCCAAGACTTCATTGTGTACGTGGTGCTGGGGTTTGAACTCGCATACTTGCGCATGCCAGGCAAGCGCCATAACAGCTGAGCCACCACTCCAGCCCCATCAACTGGGCTTTTCTGATGGTGGGTCTACTCTGTCCTTGCCTGTCAAAGCCAGAAACTCAAACTCTATGACCACCTTCCCCATGGTCTATGCTCACACCAGGGCTCTGCCAGACCATTCCAGCACCCCACAATCTTCATAGGCCCGGTGATGAATGAGTGGGAAGGCAGCTCAAGTGATGAAGAGGCAAGGCCTGTGGAGCCTGTGGTCCTGCTGAGTGGACACCAGGGCACAGTAGAGATTCCTGGGAGCAAGAGGCACTTTGGCTTCTCCTTCTATCTATACTTTTCTATTCCAGGAAGGTGGGGTAGAGCTGGCCCCAAAGAAAGGCTGAAGCTGTGACAACACTGTTAAGAGCTATGATATTGGCACACTATTGACAGCAGTGGGCCTGGAGGCTTTCTCACCCCTGGAGGGAGAGTAATTAAGACACCTGAAGGCCCACAAACCACAGTGTTCTACCTGTGAGGAAATAGATTCCAGAGCCAAGTTAGGGCTCAACGGTTGCATACTTAGGAAAGGTGCAACAGGCTCAGAGGGTCCATGGCAGGTACCAGGTCCAGTCAGAGAATTGTTGTGAACTTGCAGGGGGGAATGGGGTATGGAGAGTAGCAGGTGTCTGCCTCTTCTTCTGGACTTGGATCCTCCCAGGACTCAAGGAGGTGTCCACTATTACTGAAGTCCAGGACAGGGGAAAGAGAGAGAGAGAGAGAGAGAGAGAGAGAGAGAGAGAGAGAGAGAGCCTGTACTGTTTCTATGTAGGGCTGTGTAGCTGAGGCCCAGGGTTCCTCCTCTCCCCAAGGTTCTGCCTCTCCAGAGATGGGTCCTCAGCATGTGCTTGGCTGAAGATACAGAGCTGCTTTACAAAAATGGTCAAAGCTGGATGTGAAACCTGGCCCCAAACCCTCTTCCTGGGTCCATCCTGCCAAGGTTTAAAAGTCCTTCCTGGACTTTGACACAGGTTTCCAGGATGTCCCTTGCTCCTGCTGTCCCCTTCCTCTCTGGCTCCCTGCCCAACTCCTCCCTTCCATGCAGATTTGGTTTCCTTTGCCTTTCCCATATATACAGGACCTTCTCCTGAGCCCTAACCCACTACAACCTGGAAGCCAGATCTAATCTGGCTTCAGACTGATTGAGTCAGGTTTCATTGTGGGCTTAAACAGAGTTGTTTGTGTGTACAAATGAGATGAAATGTTCACACAATAGCTCAGATTTCTAGTTTTTCTGGAGGCCTCCAAAGACCTGACCCTACTGGGCCTCTATGGAAACAGTAAGAGCCCCTCAACAGGGAAGGCCCAGGTCACTGCCCTTTCAATTCCTCAGGCCCCTGGATTCAATCCCCCAGGGGAAAGAACCCCTGCATATGAGCTCCCACCCTTCTTTGGCTAGGGAGCTCTCCTGCTCCCATGACTCTCAGAATGCCTACCAGACTCCTGCATGCCCACCTCAGGCACAGGGACCCTAGATGGAGCCACTGTGTCCCCCTCCTGCTTCCTGCTCCAGGAGTGTACTGCTCCCTGTGGTGAGCTACTCTCTCAGAAGAGGCCTCCCATGGGGGCCCTGGTTGGAGCTGGTGACATCTAGGCTGAGGAAATGTGGAAGCTAGAGAAGATGTGTAGGAACTGCATCCTGGCTGAGGATAAGGTGCAAGGGCTTATTACCCCAACCAAATGAGCCTAGATTTTCAGACATGGCCCCATCTAGACTGCCATGCCAGTCTGCTTTCCTGGTTACTCTCCCAAGGGCAGAAAATATGGTCCCCAGGTGACATATCCTCCCTACAGAAACTCTGCCTTGACCATGCTGTCTCCAGGTAACACATCCCATTTGCACAGCCTCTGTTCTTGCCAGGCTCTCTCTACGCCAGGTGGTCTCTCCTCAGGGTCCTTGACTTGTGACTCTCTGGCTTTGGGGCTCCAAGAACAACTCAGTCCTCCACCCAAACAGGATGACTAGGTAGGCTGGGCTGGGCTGGGCTAGCAGGAACCTGGTGGGGACAGTTGGAACTTGGACTCCCACGGAAGGATCCAGCACCTACACCAGCCTCCTCCTCCAGCTTTATTACTCTGCAGCTGGGAAACAGGGAAGTAGTTTGTAGAAGGGAGGCAGAGAGTCAGCCGGCCTCAGCCAGATCCTGCAGGAAGATCAGGAGGCAGGAAGGAAGCAGCTTCCCCCCAGTACCTCCTGTGCTCAAGCTGGAGGAACAAGGGGCTTCTGAGGGCCTCAGGCTATATACTCCACCAAGTGACTTCAGCCAGTGCTGAACTAAGTGTGCTTAGTTCAGAGTCTATGATGGTGGATTGGCTAGCCTGCCCAAGCTTCAGATGTGTTTCAGGAGGTAGGAGTGGTCCAATGAGACCACACAAAGTAAGTGATTAGATAGCCGGGGCTGGGCAGGCTGTTCATGACAGCCTAGACTCAATCTGCACAGATTAGAAGACACAGGAAGGATTCCTAGGGACCCAGGTACCTGCGGAGGGGTACGAGTGGTATCATGGGGCCCCTGTGCCATGGAATAGGGCTGCAGGTGACTGCAGGGTGCAGTAAACACAGGAACAGCACTGGGCTGGAGTGGAGCACAGGGAGCAGGATGGCGTGGCTAGGCGGTGTGGAGTGTAGAATAGTGCCTGGCTATTTCCTCACACCTGTTTCAAGAACACTGTAACTGCTCCTGTCAAGGTGCCAGGAGCTGGCTCCCCAGACTACCTAGTCACAACTACCTTTGTGACCTTGTGTCTCGCCCCCCTCGGAGAACTTCCTGGGTCCTCAACTTATCAAAGGGCGCGATAGCCCCTGACATGGGGATAAGTGCCCACGGAAGCCAGTCCCGAGTGCCCCACAGGGGACCGACCAATCGCCGATTCGCCTCTTGGCCAAGCTCTGGCCGAAGAATTTCGTTACTTCAGCAGCAAACAAGTGGGGGCGAGGATGGGAAGGACGTCCTCCCATGCTGCCCCGCCGGGAAGGGGGGCCTGCGTCCGCTTCCGGCCACCTCCCACGGCCACCACCCGGACCCGGCTCAGGCCACCGACGCCCAGGTGCGCCCACGTGTGGGGGCGGCCGCGGGGGATGGGGAACGCTCACCTTTCTGGCCACTGAGCGCCGCGTACCAGGAGAGCGAGAGGAAGGCGCACAGGCAGAAGAGCAGCAGCGACAGGAAGGTGCCATAGCGGAGCCTCATCTCCTCGGGTGCGCGGCGGGCGCCAGCGGGACCGAGGCCGCATGGCCCGGGGGGATCGGGGCCGGAGCGCTGGGGCCGGGAGGCGGCGGGGGCCCCGGCCCCGGGGCGAGGAAGGGCTGGAGGCCCGGGGCCGGGCGGGGATGCGGGCTGGCTGGGATGGGGACCCGGCCGGGAACCACTCTGACTGCTCCTCCTGGGCGCGGGACACTGGGGATCTCGGCTCGGCGGCGGGGCCGGGCCGGACTGGTCTGGGCTGGGCGGTGAGAGCCGCTGCCCGGCCAGGATCCGGGGCAGCCGCGGAGCCGACAGCGAAGGGCGGGGCGGCCCGGATTTAAAGGGGCCGCATCACTCGCTGCTGCCACTCTCACCGCGAGGGGGCGGGGTGGGAGATCAGAGTCCGAGATGCGGGCTGGTCGGCTCTGGACAGCAGCCCACGCGGTGGCTGGTGCGTATAGGGCTTCCCGCCGCTCAGCGCTCTGGACTAAAGTAAATCGAGGCTAGGGCCATTGCAGCGCAGTCAGTTGCGGTGGAGGCAATCCCAAGTCTCCCCATAATGAATTTCTCAGACCCAGACTCAGACAACACTTCCAATTTCTTGGGGACCTTCAGGCCCTTTCCCAGGTTTGAGAAGGTCTAGGTGGTGGGAGGTGACTGATATGGCTCTGGAGCTGGCGTTGTCTCCAGCTGGAAGGCACGACCCACAATGCGCGCTACCTTCTTCGACGCCAAAGGACACTACCCTTCCTAGGACCTTTCTCTAGTCCGCCTGAGAAAGGCTTGCTGGGGACCGGGGGAGGCTCTCCTGCTATGTAAAATAGAGACAATGGGCCATTTTCAGGAGTAAAAGAACTCGTATGTGGGTGTAGAACAGACCAGACCAGAACAGGCTAGATTCCTGGGTGCCTGGCGTGGCGTGGGTGGGAGGCAGGCTTAGTCCGCAGTTTAGAGCAGCAGCCAACACCAGCCAGCGCTGCAGGGTGATGCGGGGTCCCAGCAGGGAACGATATGGGGACCTCCTCTAGCTTTATTGCTGGCTCTTTACACTTGTATTCCTGAATTAATTGGAAGCTTTCCCCAGTCCACTGCTAAACCTGTAAAGGGACAAATAATTAAAAAAACTGGTCCTATTTATGCTCTAGGCATGCACTTGGTGCTTTGTTGTGTTTACTGTGCTGGGGATGGAACCCACAGCCTCAGATGCATGCTAGGCAAGCACTCTGACACAGCTACATCCTCAGCCTGTGGGCACCCGTGTGGGAAACACCATACCCATTTTGGGTTTAACTACCATTCCTTAAGAGTTTGGGTACTGGGGCTGGAGCGGTGGCTTGGTGGTTACGGCGCTTGCCTGCCATGCGCGAGTACGCGAGTTCGAACCCCAGGACCACATGCACAACAAAGTCTCGGAGCAACGAAAGCTGCATGAAAAAACTAAATAAAAAATTGGTTCTCTCTCTTTCTCCCTCCCTCTATCCCCTCTTTCTTAAAAAAAAAAAAAAAAAGTTTGGGTATGACTAGAAGGATATCTGGGACCCCAGTGGGGAAAGTCTGAAGGCACTGGGTTCAGATTGGGAGCTCTTTTTTCCTCTGCCAGGCCAGACCCACACCCAGAGGGTGGCTTGGAAACTCAGACCTGGTTGAGTCTGGGCTTTCGACCCTGCAGTTATTGATGTCAAAAGCAGAGAAAGCAGATCCAGTGGCTGAGGTGGGCCCTGTGTCTCAGGATTGGTCTTCACTCTTCACGTTTCTTCTAACTGCTCTGTACTTGCTAATAAACTATGAGCTAGAGTCCAGGCCTTGTCTTGTGGAGGAAACTGTCCTGTTTTGTATTCATGTGCTTTCACAGGCATCCTGTATTTGTGGCAAAAGATAACGGTTTTCATTTCAGTGGTTACATAAAGACTCAACTTTTTAAAAAATTGTCTTGGGCTGGAGATGTAGCTCAGTAGTAGAGCATTTGCCTACCATGTTCAGGGTACTTGGTTCCATCCCCAGCATTGCAAAAAATAAGTAAATAAAAATAAAAATGTAGGGGCTGGAGTCGGGGCTCAGCACTGGAGTGCCTGCCTGGCATGTGCAAGGGCTCTGGTTCAATCCCCAGCACCACAGGCACAACTGAGTGTTGGAGAAACAAAAACCAGATAAAAAAAAAAGTAAATAAATAAATTCTCTTTCTCTCTCCTCTCTTAAAAAATGTTCTAAAATAATTTTTTCTTTTTTTTTTTCAGGGCTGAGGACCGAACTCATAAAATATTTTTTTTAAAAATGTATTTAAGTTTAAAAGTAAGTTGACCTAAGGAAAAAATATTAAAATTATTAAACTAGTGGAAATTAAGGAGATGGGCTTTCAATGACTCCATATAGTATCTTTGAAACAGGGGGAAGAGGAATGAGGAAAGCCCAAGAGGGAGCCAAGTTTTTGCCATGATGCCTGGGAAGTGTGGGACCTCTACCAGAAATGGGCTCATGGGGTGGGAAAAGAGCCTGATGTACTAATGCTGGGCTGCCTTTAGCAGGAATCTCACCGTAGCCTCAATTCCCAGCCTTCTCCCTGTGAAACAGGGCAGCCATTGCCTGGCTCTCTTCCCGTTTTCCACTGCTCTCTGTGCCCTTGCCGTAATTAATTAATCCGGGCCTGCCTGCCACCCAAACTCCTTCCAGGCACTTCCTGGCTCTACCTATCACGCTTCAGAGTGCGGCACTCCTTCACCCAAGTGTTCATCTCCTGGTGCCTGAGCAGCAACTCCAGCCTTGACTCACGAGGGAAGATGGAGCCTCATTGGCACAGAAAATCCTGCTTTCTTTCCAAACCACAGCTGTAGGCCTTTCTTTGTTCTTCTTGCTTCCCACGCAGTGAAAATGCCCTTTTGTCTTGAGATTATTTGCCAACCTTCAGCTTTGTCTTCCTGGACATTTTCTGGGACAACCCTTAGAGATGGCCTTCTTAACCTTTTTAACTTGTGGTCTAGAGATCAGGAACTGGGGTCGTACAGGAGCTGAGCTGGAAAAAAACATCCACCTATATTTTCTCTCTCTCTCTCTCTTGCAGTAGTAGGGATTGAAACCAGGGATGCTCTTACACCAAGTTACACCCTAGCACTTTTTATTTTGAGACAGGATCATCCTCTTGCCTCAGCCTCTGGGTTTAAAGGTTTGCCTCAAGTCAGGCAAGGCGGTGCATACCTGTAATCCCTGCGGCTCAGGAGGCTGAGGCAGGACATAGCAAGTTCAAAGTCAATGAAGACCTATACAACTTAGTGAGACCCTGCCTCAAAATAAGTAATAAAAAAAAAGGGCTGGAGATGTGGCTCAATAGTTAAGTACCCCTGGGTTCCACCCCAGGTACCTAAATAAATAAATAAATAAATAAAAATAAAGTCATGTCCCGCAATGCAGGTTCCACCTATTGTTTCATTAACCTGTAACTGAAACTTGATATGCTCTTCAATTATGAATGGAAGCAACGGAGTCTAGCAGAATTACCAGTTCCTGTGACCTTCATGATAGAAGTTACAGGGGTTTTCATCAATTGCAACTATGGATATGACAGATACTTCATTCACAGTAGTTAATAACTTTATATTTCTAGTGCATAGTAGTTCTGCCTCTAGATCTTACAACTTAATAAATTAGTGAAGAATCAAAAGTATTTCTTTTTTGGAGCACTTTACCAACTGAGTTATAACCACAGCTCTTTTTACTTTCTATTTTGGGGCAGGGTCTAGCAAAGTTGCTGAGGCTGGTGATCCACCTGCCTCAGCCTCCCCAGTCACTGGGATTACAGGTGTGTGCCATTGTTCCTCGCCAAGATCACAAATATTTATATATTACAAATTTATGTTTATATTTTGACATTATATACTTATTATATATGCACATATATTAATGTGATGCATTTGAAAACATGATTTTAAGTAGGGACTTTTCATCTTCTGCAGATATGATGGGCACAATAAAAGTTTGGAAGCCCTGCTCTAAATTCTGTTCTTCTCATGCCATTTCATTAGAAACCTTGTTCCTTTATTCATTTAGGACAATTTTGAGTATCCACCTTATACCCTATGTGGATCACTAGAAATATAAACACACAGCCAGGTGTGGTGGCACATGCCTGTAATCCCAGCAAATTGGGAGGTTGAAGCAGGAGGATGTCAAGTCAAGGATGGTCTGGGAACCTAGTGAGAACCTGTCTCAAAATAAAAAATAAAAGGGGATGGGGATGTAGCCTAGTGGTAGAGCACCCTGAGTTCAACCCCCAGGTACCCCCACCCATACACACACATGAAAAAGAGAAGGACATACATGCTCTGACATTGACCTGGTCAGTACCCCCACTAGATCCCAACCTCCGTCCCTCTTGCCAAATGCTGGAAAGGCAAGCTCTATGAGGCTCAGAAAGCTTATAATGGAGGAAGTTTACCATGCCTGGAAGAACACTGGGATGCCCTAGGGAAATAAGGGTAGCTGTTAATACTGGGGAGAGGAGGCGTGGCCTTAGCATAGGTATCAGCATATGCAAAAGAATTTGTTAAAGAAGTCCCTCACCCCACCCTCAGAGTCTATAGAACTCAGTGAGAGGAGGACTTGGGTGACAGGGGCAGGCAGGGGCAGACCCTCAGAAACCTTGCCAGGAATTTGGGCTTTTACCTCCAAAGTTGTGCTTTATACCCAAAGCAGGAAGAAAAATGAAGGATAGGGTTGTGTTTGTATTTTGAAATGGTCATTTGGGCAGGAAAGGAAAGGGGCTGGAGAGAATGAGAGCTAGAAGCAGGGAGACCAGTAAGGTGCAGTTGTAGGTGAAAGGGTCCAGAATACACCATTGTGACGTAAAAATTATTTGACCTGAAGACATTTGGGAATAGCCCTTTTACCTAAATTCCCTTATGTGCCTATAAACAGTCTCATAGAAGAACTCAGTTGTCATAACTGCACTCCCTGGGAGCAAACCAGGAAAAGATTAACTTAGACTCTTATCACTGGAGAAGTCTAGCACCACACCCAAACAGACTGTCACACAACATATGTTACACAAATTGTGTTATTTTTTCTAAAAGCCATGTTTTCTGGTAAATGTCCATCTTTTCTTTTCCCTACTATGTTGCTAGATATAAAGCCCCCCACTATATATATATATCATTTTTAAAGAGAGAGAATCAATTTTACTTAGTTTTTCATCTGGATTTTGTTGCTCTGACAATTATGTATGTGGTGCTGGGGTTCAAACCCAGGTCCTCACGCATACCAGGCTAGCACAATACTACTGAGCCACTGCTCCAGGCTGAGCCCCCCCAAGTTTTAACTGTCTGGCACATAAATAAAAAATCTGTCTTTTCTTTTGTGGATCTGTCTTTTGTCAGTTTATTTCACAGAGCGCCGGTACTAAATATAAGAACATAGAAGAATGTTTTCCTCTCCAACAAAGCCACCTAGGAGAAGGATATTCTGGAGTGAAGGTTGAGGGGGTGGACTTGAAGTAAAGTAGATGGCTCAGGATAGTCTTTTATAGATTGTGTATCACTGAGGTGAGGAGCATGAACTAGGGAGATAGTCTGCAGGGGTTCATAATCCTGACTCTACTGCTTACTGGCTGTGTGACCTTGGACAAGTTACTTAATCTTTTCTGTATCCATTTGCCTGGGAGTAAAGAGGGAATAATAACCAGTCAGAATAGGCTTGATTTTGCTGCCATAACAACCCCAAATTTCTGTGTTTTAATAAAGGTATAATTCTTAAAGTTGTGTATCCATTACGGGTTCCCTGGGGGGCTTTGCTGCCCAGGTTACAGGCATAGTCACCTGAACACTACAGGCTTCCCTGGCAAAGGGAAAGAAATCTCTAGAAGCTTTGGCATTGGCAAATAAATGCCCTGGCCTGTAGGTGCTGAGGTCCTTGGCCAGAATTAATCATATGGTTTCACTTCAAGGGAACAGGTGAATTAACATGTACAAACTTGAATAATTTCCTGGCACAATAGATGAGGAAAGATCAGGCAGTTCACTTGCCCAAAGTTGTCAGTGTGGTCAGTAGCATATCTCCTGACTTGGGTGCCGGTGCCAGGCTTCTCCTTTCCTCTTTTCTCAGTGTCCATGCCACACTTTAGAGGGTATGTAGGGGCCAGAGGACACAGGAGGTTGGGGTAGGGGGTTCCCTGCATCCCACCCAGGAATGAAAAAGACACCAGACTGTCAGTAGGACTGCATTTGATTTTCAGGCAGACTTGGTCTCTGAGAGTTTGTCTTCCTCTGGGGTCTTTCAGAGAAACTCCAAGGTTCTGGATCCCCTTCTCCACCCCTGCTTGCTGTCATGGAGATGGGTGGCAGAGGCAGGGGATCCCCCTGTTATGACTGTGGTCATGGGACACTGACTCACTGCCGGCAAGGCCACCTGACCCAGGGCAGTCAGAGAGGGCCCCTGCCAGGGGGTTCCCCAGCTGCTCCCTTGTTTATTTCCCAGGTCAGAGTGGGGAGGAGCAGTCAGGGCAGGGGATGTTCTAAGCAGCTGGGCATGCTGGGAAGTGCCCAGGTTCAGGGGATCCCAAGGAGCAGGGGTCTCCAAGCTAGTTTCCCAGGATCCTATTTCCTGACATCCCTTCTCCCTGACACTTTCCACCCCTCCCTGAAAACCCATCATGGTTTCAAATGGTAAGAAAGCAAAGGAGTTATTAGTAGAAGTCTCCATCACTCTGCTTGTTCTGACAGGAAGACCCCTTGAGCCCTTCCTGAAAGCCAGGCTCCCTGGGGCCAGAAGGCTTTCCTGGTGCACCCCACCCACTCAGATTGAGAGGTTCAAGTTGGGGTCTGAGGCAGAAAGCCCGGCCTGCCTGAGGCTTTTAGGGTATTATGCTCCTGGGCTGCTGAGTCATGCTTGGCAGGCACCTGTCTTCAGTCCTCATCCTCAGCTTAGCATGCCTACTTCCTGTCCCCTGAATGTATCTGCAGGGCAGTGGGTCCAGCAAGTGGAGAGGTGTTTTCCTAGACGCACAGCTAGATGCAGGAAAGGCCTGAGAAGGGACCATCCTCTCTACAAGGATGGTTTGAGCATGGGTGCGAATTCTTGCCCACTCTGGAGCCCTCTGAGCAGGAGCAGTCATACCTGTGGCTAAGTCCCAGCTGTCCTCCCACAGGTAAATCACCTTCACACTTGACTGACCTTCTCTTGATCTATGGTTTTCCCAACCCCGGAATTTTTTCTGCTCCCACAAACAACCCTAAAAGGGCATGAGTTTGACCCAGCAACTCTGACCTCCTACTCATAGGACTCTGTTCTTGGGGTCTTCCTAGGGTGCCATTCCTTTCCTACCCACATGTAAGATTTATGTTTTCTTTTCTGTCAAAGTTAAACCTGTAATAAAACACAGGCACATTTCCTGTTACTTAAGTTTGAAGCCATCTTAAGTCAGGGAACCATGTGGTCAGAAAGAAGCCATTTATTTCCCTAACAGGTATTCCATTAAAATTCTTCCCTTTGCCTGTCTCAATTTTAAAATTAGCCAGTAGTAGATTATACCCCTGAACTCTTCCAATCAGAGTGAAGGGCACCGAGTCAGGTTAGAGATATAAGCAGATGTTTTGCCCACCCAGGTGCATTTGCCGGCTAGATTCCATAGCAGGCCCTTCTGTCAGAAGTAAAGTTTGCCTTGCTCACCCTCTTCAGAGTGGTGGCTCCATGGTTACAGGGCTTGCCTTGCAAGCACCTCGCAAGTGCAAGTACATGAGTTCAAACCCCAGCATCACATACGCAACAAAGTGTGGGAGGAATGAAATTCACGTGAAAAACTAGATAAAAATTGCTTCTCTTTTCTTCTCTCTCTCTCTTAAACAAACAAACACGTATTTGGTTTTCTTAGGGCACATTGGTATTTTTTTTTTTTTTTTAAAGAGAGGGACAGTGAGAGAGACAGAGAAAGAGAGAACTTTATTTAGGTTTTCACATGGCTTTAGTTGCTCCAACACTCAGTTGTGTACGTGGTGCTGGGGTTTGAACCCGGGTCCTCGTGTTTGCCAGGCAAGTGCCGAAACCGATGAGCCACCACTCCAGCCCTCACATTGGTATTTTTAACAATTATATTTCTAACACACATCCTTCCAAACACCACCCCTCCTTCTCCAGGCCTTGCAAACAGGTCACATAAAGCAGCATTTCTTGGTTCATAGCTGGAGGGCTACTGGTCTGACTCTTGTTTGACTGAGACCCCGCACTTGCTGATTAAATTCTGTGCTCACAAGTTGGAGTCTGCACGTTCATGAGGAGTCCTGGGCTATAGTGAACAGTTGGTGACCACTGACTGATGCTCCAGGAAGCTCTAGCTGGCCCTCCAGTAGGGCATGGGGAGAATCACCAACACTAGCTCTCTAGTACCTCTCAAAACCACCATTATCAAACTAGGAGCTTCTTTGGTGTTCAGGGCTGAATTGAGGGTCTGCCCTTAATCCATTTAGGGGATGGTCATGGAGGATGGTGTGGCCTGCTGAGCGGGCTGCCCCCTGGGACACCCAGCACTGGAGAGTGGGTATAGCATCCTGGGAACCAATTTGTTCTGGCTTGCTATGCCTGTGGTGCAGCCTAAGAGCCTTCTGGTATCCTCCTACCCTTTGCACTGGGGATCCCCTTTGGCCTGGGGACTAAACTGCTTAGTCACTGCCAGGCCCAAGCCTGGGAGAGGCTTGGGGCAAGATCCCCCGCCAATTTCTTCACCCAGGTACAGAAGCCAGGGTCGGACTCTTGGGGTCCCCCATGCTTTGGAGGTAGTGACGGGAAGGGATGGCAATGAGGGGGCCCAGAGGATCCAGAGCGGGGGCGGTGGCAGGGGAGTACAGGGACAGCTAGCAAGGGGGCCCTGGCAGGGTGGCTCGCGCGCAGCGGCCCAGACTATGGGGGCGGAGCCAGGAGCACAAAGGCCCCACCCCCAGAAGACCGAAAGGGGCGGGGTTTCACCCGTTTCCCATAAATGACGCGCGCCGAGGCGGTCTCGCACCAGCTGTGTTCCTGCTTCCAGGCTCGCGGTAATGGCGTCGCTCACTGTGAAGGCCTACCTTTTAGGCAAGGAGGAAGCTGCGCGCGAAATTCGCCGCTTCAGTTTCTGCTTCAGTCCGGAGCCCGAGGCGGAAGCCCAGGTCGCTGCCGGCCCGGGTCCCTGCGAGCGGCTACTGAGCCGGGTGGCCTCCCTGTTCCCCGCTCTGCGGCCTGGCGGCTTCCAGGCGCATTACCGCGGTGAGTGGGCCAGGGGGCGGTGACGCAGGCGGGGGCCGGGGTGGCAGTCCTCTTCTTTCTGGTGGATGCGTACTGGGCCGTGGCCAATCATTGGGTGGGCGGTGTTCTGCGTGGGTCTCCTGTTGGGCTTCGGGTGCCAACTGGGTAACTAAGGTTTGGCGCAGACCTTTCTGGGGCTGGATGCGGTCAGGTTCTCCGGGCGGGGCTCTCAGGCCTGGGGGCGTTAGATGCCACCCCTCCCCCCGCCATGATGTTGCAAATCTTGACAGGGACGCGCCGGGGCGTCCTCTCTAGCTCCCAGTGGGGACAGGGTGGTCAGGCGGACACTCGGGTTACACTGACATCTCGCTGCTGAGTCCAGTCCTGCTAACGCCAGGTGGTGGGTTCAGATAATATCCCGGAAGAGCCCTGGCAGAGCGGATGTGGAGGAAGAGTGGAGTGACGAGGGTAAACCGTAGGGCTGCGAGGGACTCGGGGTTGTGCGGCCTGGCCTCTGGTTTCCTGGGTGGCCGTGGAAGAGAGGCCAGGTTTGATATCGGAGGTGGAGGGAGGGAGCCGATTAGAACATTCTTGAGAGCGGCCCAGGTAACTCAGTTTCTTGCTGCGGGGGTGGGAGGGGTGGGGTTAGGGCATGTTGTTGTGGCTGGGAGAATCTGGCCAAAGCCCGCCCCTAGGCGGGGTCGGTGCTGGAACCTCCCTTAGAAGGGTTGTATTTGCCAGGTCCTCTTCTGTTTAAAAAAAATTTTTTTTTGTTTTTGTGTGAGAATTTTGTTGAGTTACAACTTACAAAACATACAGTTCATTCATTTAAAGTGTATGGTTCTATGTATTTTTTTTTTTTAAAGCATGTTTGAGTTTTGTGGAGCCATCATAAAAATCCGTTTTAGAAACTTTGGTCACCTTATAAACTCCATACATTTTGTTCGTCATCCTATCTCCTATCATCACATCTTTCCCAGCCCCAGATAACCACTAATCTACTTTATTCATTTCCCTACTCTAGACATTTTATATAAATGAAGCCTTAAAATGGAGTCTTGTAAAGGTATTTTTTCACTTAGCAAAATGTGTTCACTGAGCCGTGCACTGTGGCCTACTCCTGTAATACCAGCGACTCAGGAGGCTGAGGCAGGAGGATACCAAGTTCAAGTTTATTTTGTTTCAAAATAAAAAGATAAAAGACTGGGGATGTGGCTTAGCATTTAATCATCAGTACGCCTCCTCCCCCCCAAAAAAAAGAAACAAACAAACCAACTTCATGGTTACAGGATGCATCAGTACTTCAGTTCTTTTTGTGGCTGAATAATATCCCATTGTGTTAATAAGCCACATTTCGTGTATCTGGTTTTTGGTTGGTTGGCATTTGGATTTCCACCTTTTGGGGCTGCTGCTGTCCTTAGGGTAGGTATTGTTGTCTGGGACTTACAGGCTTGGCTCAGCCTCCAGATGTAAACTGGGTCTTTTTTGGTTATTTGTTTTATAGACAGGATCTTAATGTGTTACCTAAGCTGGTCATGAATTCCTGGACTCAAGAAATTCTCTTGCTCCAGCCTTCTTAGTAGCTGGGACTATAGGTGTACATCCCTATGCCCATCCCAGCCAGCAGATATATTGTGTGGTCTGTATGATGGTGCTTAATAATCATTTGAGCTAACATAAAAACTGGGTACTACATAGGAGTACTTTTTTTTTTTTTTTTTTTTTAGTTTTGTTTAGGGAGAGTGCAGAGTGCAGGCAAATGGGCTTATCTTACTCCTAAAGCCCAAGGCCTTTGGAGGAAGGCCTTTCAAGATCAGGGCATGGTAGGAATTTCCCACAGTTGAAGATGGACCTAGGCCTGGTTAGATGGGGACCGAGTGGCATCTTTCTGAAGGGACAGCTGATCTAGAGGCTGAATGGCAGGCAAACAGCTGTTGTTACTGCCTCTGTATACATGTGCTGTCTTCTGCATGTAGCTGTATTAAGGGTCCAGGCTGAAGCATTTAACTGTCCAGGTAGTATCAAAGTGAATGGGTAGGGGCTGGAGCGGTGGCTCAGTGGTTTCGGCGCTTACCTGGCAAGCGCGAGGACCCGGGTTCAAACCCCAGCACCACGTACACAACTAAGTGTTAGAGCAACTAAGGCCATGTGAAAAACTAAATAAAGTTGTTTCTCCCTTTCTCTGTCTCTCTCACTGTCCCTCTTTCTTTAAAAAAAAAAAAAAAAAAAAAAAA
>PVKS010026320.1:8933-28911 GCA_004027875.1 Aplodontia rufa | reverse complement strand
GTGAATGTCACATACTATGAATGTTTTCTTGGAAGTCAAAATGTTATATAAACATTTGGTTTAAGTACTAAACTGACTAAGGCACTGGTAAGTGTGAAAAAAGTAGATAGCATTTTCTAGATGTGAGTCTGCAAGGTTAATATGCAATATTAATTTCAGAGGTTATAAGATAATGTACATCAAGTTTTTAGCACAGAGCTGGTGCTCAACACATTTCAGTCAAATTTCCTAACTTCTCATCTGCCATGACGGTGAAGTTTTGCTGGCAGTATTAAAACCATACTTAGTGTGCCTGAACTGGAAACATTGCTCTAGAAGGAAGAAGACACAAGGCAAAGTTAGGTACCCTGTGCAGGAAGAAGAGATTTTCTTCACTTGTTTTTTTACTATGGTTTCTCCATTCAAAGATGGTGACATTCCCAGAGTTGTCTTAAACTATAAATGAAGTCAGTTCTGGTGATATTAAAATCATCTAAGGATACTACCTCACACCTAGCAATTAACTGAAATTTCTCTCTATAGCTCAATTATCAGATTCCATGCGCTTAAATTCCAAAGCAGATAACACATTTGCAATATAGAACAAGCCTCACACAATTTGAAAGTGCATTATCCCTTTCTGGATTTCTTTCCTCTCTAATATTCTGGTACTAAGTTGTGACACTTGGTTAAGATGTACTGCTAGAGTAAACCGATTTCCAAAGGTTTTCTTTTGAAGACACTTGAACCCATCCTTAATTTTTACATTCCTGTTTTACTAAATATTAAGTGTTCTTGGACAATTTTGGTGCTCATGTGTCAGGGGACAAAAGTGAAATGAATTTGTCATTATGCCAGAATGTTTAAGTCACAGATTAAATGTGTCTTAATAATTTTTTTCATTTAGATTTCAAGCAGTTGATAGGTTTGTCATTTTTTAAAGAGAGAGGGACAGTGAGAGAGACAGAGAAAGAGAGAAACAACTTTAGTTTTTCACATGGCCTTCGTTGTTCACTCAGTTCTGTACGTGGTGCTGGGGTGTGAACCCGGGTCCTCGTGCTTGCCAGGCAAGTGCCGAAACCAGTGATCCACCACTGTAGCCCCTTTTCATTTGTTTTTTAAAGAGAGAATCAATTTTACTTATTCATCTGGTTTTTGCTTCTCTGACACTTAATTGTGTATGTGGTGCTGGGGTTTGAACCCAGATCCTCGCACATGCCAGGCAAGCACTGCCACTGCTGAGACACTGCTCCAGCTCCTGGGTTTGCCATTTTAATACACATCATTGGAGATCTACTTATTTGTAAATAGCCTATTGCTTATTTGGAAAAATAAATGAGGGAACAATGCTTTTCTACTGTTAAAAAATGTACTGCTAGGAGAGAGCATTATCTTTTGCAGAACAGTGCTCCCTACTTTCCCCAACAACTGCAATGTATATTCAATTCTCACTTGGATGACAAACTTTTGTAAAGGAATAATGACTAAAATTACATAAGATGTCTTGACTTATTTTACTGCTTAGCAAAAGCCTTCACCCTATGAGGGCTAACATTATGTGTCAACTTGGCTACATTATGGTACCCAGATGTTCTGTCAAACATCAGATGTTTCTGCGAAGGTATTTTGTAGATGAGATTACTACTTATAATCAGCTAACATAATGTTAGCAGGTTTCATCCTGTCAGTTGAAGGCCTTAAGGAAAAAAAGATTTCCCAAAGAAGGAATTATATTAAGACTGTAATACAGAAACCCTGCCTGAGTTGTAATCCTGTCAGTGTGCCTTATACATTTCTGACTTGCCAGCCCCAGAATCACGAGTCAATTCCTTAAAGTCAATCACTGAATCAAGTGAACTGTGTGTGTGTGTTCTATTGGTTTTATTTATCTGAAAAATCCTGACCAACACTCTCTACTCCAGTTCAAGAGGAAAATATCACAATGCTGTATAAAGTGAAAACAAAAATAGTTTCCTGACACCCAAACTCATAGCACTCAGTACTGACTTTGGAAGAAGATGGTTCAGATAATGTGGACCCCTCTGAGACAATAGCTCCTCAAAGTATGTGTCTAAAATTCCAGAAACTTACTCCCTGAAAGTAGAGATCATACTTGTTGAGAAAAAAATTTCCAGGGATAGTACTTATTAAAAATTCTTTTATATACTGATGGACTTGTCTCCCAGACCATATGGTTTCTGTAAGATGCCACTGTCGAGTTGAAAATTCAATATATTCTCCATTTGGCCTGAATTGAGACCTATGATGAACATTTCAAGTCTTGCTCTTTTGATTCCCTTAACAGATTCCTATGTGCCAGCCCTAGGTCAGGCTCTCTCTCAGCATGTGTAGCTATTGTCTGAGTCTCCTCTGCACCCTGCGCTCCCTTGTAACCAGTGTCTGAGCTTCTGGAGGATAGGATGCTATCACTGTGCAGCTCAAGGCAATCGCCAGGCACTTGTGCTAGCAGGACTGGATCAATTAGTGAGGCTAACTAAAACTCAGTGTTATACACTGTATATTTTTTAGCTATTCAATTTAATTCCATTAAAATTTCATCACAACCTTGAAGTATAAAGAAGAATTGTTCAACTAAATAGCCATATGTATTGTGACTCATAGCTGAGTCAGACTCAAACTGCATACATCAAACAGGGAGGCCTTTCCTAACAACGTGTCAATCTTTTACCGAAAGTGTTCTTTACTGAAAGCATTTGCATGTCCCTATGTTAAAATACAAGTTTTTCTCTTCCTGTTACATTCACCTGACAGACTTTAAAAATTCAAACCGACCATTCCCAGGACCCTTCTCAGACAAATAGAACAGAACCTCTGGGGTGAGTCCGATTTTTAATCATGTGACTGTGTGGCTAGGGAGGGAAATCACTGGGTTAGTACCCTTTACAGCCTTTGCCAAGGTCTAGGCTAAACTTGGCATGCACTATGAAGTTCAGGCGCTCTAGTGCTACTGAAACTGGGATTACGGGTCAGTTCTAGAAACAACCAGTGTCTGTGGGAAACAATGTTTCCTGTGAGGCTGCTGTTACTGAAGTAATTTGCTTGTTGGCTGAATAAAGAATGGGTGCCCTACTGTAGATACCTTAAGATTTAACTTCTTAAGGACATTAAGAAAAATAATGTCCACCACAATAACTCTTCTAAATTCAGGGAGTTATCTCTCAATACCTGTTTGGCTTCCTCAGCTGTGACAGAACTTCCAGAGGCTTCATCTTTGGTGATCAGAGTGATTCCATCTAAAAATAATTCACAAAGTAAACTTCAAACACAATCAATCCTAATCTCACTTTCCTTTCCACCACCCCTCCTCCTACCTTTGCTGTGGAGACTTAAAATTATAAAGGTGTCCTAAGATAAAAACCATAAAACTATAATGGCAATGAATGAACATGATTCATTTCATCTTACACTATCCTTTCTCCTATTTTCGCTAGAGTAGTAAGAAATGAAGGCCACTTGTCCAGTTCTATACACCCCATGAAGCCTTCCTTAATCAACTCCAGAAAGAAATAGCACTCCCTTTTTTAGAATTATCAGATCACTTTTTATCCCTTTGAAACCACTCATCACTTTAAAAAAAAAGAGGGGGGGGGAGAGAGGGAGAGAGAGGGAGAGAGAGAGAGAGAGAGAGAGAGAGAGAATCAATTTTATTTAGTTTTTCATGTGGCTTTCGTTGCTCCTAGACTTTGTTGTGTACATGGTGCTGGGGTTTGAACTTGTGTACTCATGCATGCCAGGAAAGTGCCGTAACCACTGAGCCACCGCTTCAGCCCCACTCATCACATCCTGTGCAACTATTTGCACATGTTTTTTGCCCTTCCTCATGGGCAGGAACTAGGTCTTATTCATCTTTATATTTCCCATGTAGCACATAGGAGAAGCTTAATAAATAAATGTTTGAATGACTGTATTCTTTTGTCCAAATCCGTCAGGTACCCAATGGCAGGGTGTGTACACATTTTGACTTAAGCAGTGTGACTGGCTATTGATGAAATGGCCAGAGGACTAGGTCAGGGGGAAACATGCTCTTACAAGTGGTGTGTATATCACTGAACACAGTGCATCAATTTTAGCTTGCGGGGAAAGAACAGAAAATCTACCTTTTAATTCTCTTCTCCCCAAGATGTTTTCCTATCTCAAGTGGCTGATGCATGATGGCTAGAGAAGCACAGATTTTTTGGGTTATTTTTGTTTTCTTTTTCTTTTTTTTTTTTTAAGAGACGAAGGGGAGAGGGAGAGGAGAATCAGTTTATTTAGTTTTTCATGTGGCTTTCATTGCATGACACCTCATTGTGTATGTGGTGCTGGGGTTCAAACCCATGTCCTCGCACAGGCCAGGCAAGCATTGTAACTACTGAGCCACAGCTCCAGCCACAGCACAGGGATTTTTAACTTCCATTTGTATGCAGAAATGGCATAGGTTGTGTGTATTTTCTCAGTAGCATATAAGCTCCCAGAAAATAAGTATCTTGTATATATACTGAAGGTTTCTTTTCAGCAAATATACTTTACACATTCAATAAACATCCAAACCAACATCTTTCATCTACTGGGACAGCAGTGGAGACACAAAAGTGATTTGAGTGAGTCCCATTCACCATGCACCCTAATTGCTTTTGGTCCCCAGTGGAGAGGTTAAAAGGCTGAAAAATTAACTGTCAGGTAATACTACCTGTGTGATGAAATGCTGGATAGATGTACAATTCCTCTTATACAGAATTTACAGAGAAAAACAAGTGGAGAAAAATTTTGCCTCTTGATTATAAGTGAAAGTTTCTTATCATCTTTTAAATATATTATCATAATATGCATTTTAATAATATCTTATACTTGGGTTCTGAAAGAAAACTGGGTTATGTTAAAAAAAAAAAACTGGGAAAAAGACATGAAGAAAATCAAATATCAAGTCTTAGCAATTAAAGAATATGTGTTCCTTCCTGAGTTTAATTTACAGTGGTTGCTGTGAATAGTGAGGAAATGACTGGCTTTGGTGCATGAAGATGCTGGGCTGCTGTATTGATTACTCAGCTTCAATAATTATCATCTCAACCAATCCTGTTTCATTTATACCCCTACCTTCATCTCCCACAACTCTTGGACTGCTTTGAAGCACAATTTCAGCCTTACTATTTAATTTACACGTATTTCAGTATACAATATTAAAAATATATTTTTTCTAAGAAAATATACTCATGTCCCATTATGCATCACATAAAAATTATTAATTCCTTAATAGGAGCAAATAATTAGTATTCATATTTTCATATGAGAAAGGGGGCAATATTTGTCCACACAGAGGCTTCAGTGAACAAACAGGCATAATTTTAGAAATGGGCCATGCTGCCCAGTGTAATGTCTACTACTTATTTATCAACTCTGTACGCTTATTAAACAGGATTTTGAGTTCAGTGAATCCTGAGCATCTCTCAAAACCAAACAGAAAGCCCATCAAGTCCCACTGGGCAAGATGTCAGACACCTGCAATCCCAGCAACTCTGGGGGCTGAGGCAGGAGTCTCGCAAGCGTGAGACCAGTCTGAGCAATTTTGCAAGATTCTGTCTCAAAATAAAAGACTGGAGATAAAGCTCAGTGCTTTCCTAGCAATGTGTGAGACTCTGGGTTCAATCTCTAGTACCATGAAAGAAGTAAAAGATGGGAGGGGGAGGAGAGACACACACAGACATCGGGCCGCCATCTAAGATATCATGCAATATAATTTATGTTTAGAAGTTATATGTATATTTTAAAAAGCAGCATCAATACTTGGAGGAAAAACAAAACAAAACACCTTACCCTGAACAACAATTTCCCAGAAATGATTTAAACGTTTAATTTCTACTTTCTCTCGAAGGCCTTTCAGGAAACTGTTAAAATGCTGTACTTCTGAAAACTGTGGGAGCAAGTGGGGGTAAAGGAGGTGGCAAGTTAGAGCCAATACATAACCAAATTCATCATCCCTAAACCAAAGTACCACAGATTTTGAATCCACTACATATATTTTAAAGTTCTTCTTAAGTAGACAGAAGTTGGCACTTCAATTGAGCTTTGTTCACTGAGAGCCAGAAATTCTTCCCTCTGTGGAAGTCACTGAGCTTCCCAGAGTCACATCATTTTTTGGTACCTGAAGCTTTGTTTTTAACTAAATACAGACAGTTTCGAACAAAAATAATAATTCAGCGAAACCTCATGTACTGATCGCTCAGTTTCAATAATTATCAACTCAACCAATCCTGTTTCATCTATACCCTTACCTTCATCTCACACAACTCTTGGACTGCTTTGAAGCACATTTCCCTTATTATTTAATCTATACATATTTCAGTACGCAATATTAAAAATATTTTTTTCTAAGAAAATATACTAATGTGCAACTATGCATCACATAAAAATTATTAATTTCTTAATAGGAGCAAATAATCAGTACTCATTTTCTTAATTTTTCCCTTTTTTGCATTTTTAAACTTTTTTATTGGTTCAATATCATCTTACATAATGAAGGGATTCACTGGTTCACATTCATACATGCATACATATTTATTCTTCCTCTTTTTAAAAAACAATTTTACAGTTAAATATAAGCCTATATTAAGATTGACTAATCAGGGGCTGGAGCGGTGGCTCAGTGGTTTCGGCGCTTGCCTGGCAAGCACAAGGACCCGGGTTCAAACCCCAGCACCACGTACACAACTAAGTGTTGGAACAACGAAGGCCATGTGAAAAACTAAAGTTGTTTCTCTCTTTCTCTGTCACTCTCACTGTCCCTCTCTCTTTAAAAAAAAAAAAAAAAAATTTTGACTAATCAGTCTCTAAAATTTCCTTTGTTCCTTTTCCATCTCTTTTTAAATTAATTAATTCATTCATTCATTTCTTTGCAGTGCTAGGGACTGAACCCAGGGTCTCACCCATGCCAGGGAAAAGCTCTTCCACTGATCTATGCCCCAGCCCTCTTTTTCCTGTTTTGAGAGACTTGATGACCTGGTATTTATAAGGACACAAGGTGGCAACAGCATACAGAAGTGCTATCAGAAGTTCTGTCTACCTGGGGACAGTGCTTATTAAAAGGCAGCACATTTTACTATTTCTCTTCATCTAACGGAATCTTTCTCGACCCAACTGAGCCATCCTTAGTCATATCTTGATTCTATTTCCCAAGATTCTGTCTTTTATATGTAGGGTAATTGGGACATCTACTTCTGACACTTTTATTCTAATCCAATTTTAATGATTTCCCCATTTTCTGGTCATTCATTATAAAATTATTCAAGTGCTAATTTGATCATTCAGCAAATATTAAATAAGCACCCACATAAGAACATATATTACAATTTTGCCCTCTTTAAAAACATACTCCGTGGGTATTCTGCTTCCAGATACTCCTCGGCCTTGTGGAGTCTCTGCTCTTCTTCCTTAAATAAATCTTACTCCTTTTTACTCCTCCAAAATTATAAAAAATAAAGAATAAAAACATACTTCCTAATTTAAATTTGTTTGCCTCTTGCCTAGAGGTACAGAGGCCTACAAATAACTTAAAAGATTTTTTGAAGTGTTTTCTAAAAATTCCTAATAATACAAACAAACAAAAGCACACAAAAAAGGTGGGGACACCGAGTTATTTTTCAGTGTTCTTTTCTTCCCCTGGCATTCAGATTCCTACTCCTGTCTTTGTAAAATGCTTTTCAATAATCACACCAATATAGGTTTTCCATCCATTCCTTAAAGTAGTTAGCCTGTCCTTCATAATAATAACAGGGCTCTCAGAAGTTACAATGTAAATTTCCTAGGGTCTAAATAGGAACATAAAGCTAGAGCTTTAGTGACATAAAAAGCTAACTTCAAGGGATAAACCATCCTTCTCATATACATTTAATTCCTCCTTAGCAATGACAGTAATTCAAGTGTGTTTGGTCCCACTTCGCTTGGCACACACTGCTATTCACAGTGAGAATGATTATTTCAAAAGGCCAGGCTTATTGGTGGGATGTTGGGTTTCTCTTCCCTGTGATGGTTGTCAACAGCTTGGCATGAGAAGAAAGGTGAGAACAGAGTTACCTGAATGGCTTCTTCACGGAAGGCTTTGATGCAATCCATGCTCTTCATAAAATATGGTGTTTCATTAGTATCCAAAAACTGTTCAATGTTATTTATTAGCTGATGACTTGCTAGAACATAAGAAAATAAATTTATTTTCATAGGTATGAGTGAAGCTTGCAAGTATGCGTATTGGCATGTGCCTAGAAGGATTAGGTTTAAGAACTTCCTGATCAGTACGCACAGCAGCCAGATATCTTCTAGGGGCAGTATGAGATGCAAAAGTCTCATTTCAAAAATTACATTTGACAAACATGGGTAATATTTACTGGTCTTGGCAAAAAATGAAATTTAATTTCTAAAATGCTCAGAATTACAGCTCAATGTTCCTTTTGGATGCGAAACATTAGTGTGGGGTAGTTGTTTTTTTAAAAGTTTGTTATTATTGTTTTTTTCCCTCCAGAATTTAGGGACCATTTGGACAATTCAAAACTACTTTTCCTATCTATATATTCATAGAGAACAAGTTTTCAAGTTCCTCCCCTAATGCCATTCAGGATAATTGGTAAGCAGTGCTAGGAAGTGAAAAGTCGTAAGTCAGGAACACCCGATCTTTTCCCAATCCCATGTTAAATGAGAAAAAGCAGCCCAGTTTTACCATAATGTCCCATTAGAATAAGAACCCATTACTCTATCTTATGCCTTAGCTGGATCTGAATATCCTTCCTGTTGCTGAGTACTCCACAAGCTATGAATACTTAATAAACAACAGCTGTCAGCAAGCAATGTCATAAATGCTATGGAAAGAGGAAATACATTAATGTCATCATTTCCAAGGTGGGTTGCAACTTGCCGCTGCTTTACAAAGAAAGAAACGAAAAATTCTTAAGTATGAAAAAAGGCAGAGGAAAATAGAAATGTGAAAGTTATCAGGGAACTGAATTTGCTGAGTAGATCAAAATTAACCCTTAAGATCTGTATTGAAGAACAAACCAAGGAGATACAAACATTTGTGGCCTAAAAGCTCACTCTCCCTTGTCCCCTGAAACCATTTACTAATTGGCTGTTCCACAACTTAGGCTGAATGGTCAAGATATACTAATACTACCATATTTTTAAAAACCACAATCTCATCTGAGCATTCCAGTGGTTAAAAATGTGTTTGAGCACGTTACTAAAGCAAATACTTTAAAGATTCATCTGTAAAAGCATCAGACCTCTAACTGAATCAGTGACCTGAATGAACATGGGTCAGTTCCTTATGAAAGACATGAAATCAGTGCCATCTACTTATTCCCTGAGGACCTTACAACATGTAGAAAGGATTAAAAAACTGGACGAAACATTTTCTAATACAGCAATTTTGCTGCAAGGGAAAAAATGTCCCCAATAACCATTCTATCTCTTCTGCCAACTTGGAGATTATGATCTCCATTACAATTTAACAAACTTGAGGGATTAAAGAAACACTTCCCTGCAATTTCAGAAAACCTTACAGATGTCTCCTCCAGCAGTGAATTAATATCCAACTATAATTCAAAGGAGAGAAAAAAATCTTCAAATGGTCTTTTTAAATAATGTAAAAAAGCAACTCTGATTAGTAGGCAGAGCAGACAACCATCAACAAGGAGCTCAAAGCAAACAGAAGCTATCTACCCTTTCCAGCTTAGAAAGGCAAAATAACAGAAGTATTTGATATCTTCCACACCACTTACGTAGCAGCATACTTTCTCAGATAGTTTGATATAAAGTTCACTCAGTATTGTGTGTGGGCACAAATAAGCACCTTTGTAGATCAAGGACAGTAATTCCAGAGACTCCAAGTTCCCCATTTCTTTTGAAATGAGAATGAAGAGTTTTATGAGTTTTTTTTGTTTGTTTACAGAGAGAGGGACAGTGAGAGAGATAGACAAAGAGAGAATCAATTTTTACCCAGTTTTTCAGAGAGATAGACATAAAGAGAGAATCAATTTTTACCCAGTTTTTCATGTGGCTTTCGTTGCTCCAAGGCTCTGTTGTGTACATGGTGCTGGGGTTTGAACTTGCATACTTGTGCATGCCAGGCAAGCACCATAACCACTGAGCCATCACTCCAGCCCCATTTTTCGAAGTTTTAATGTAAATACTTCCCTTTACAAGCTGGGCACGGTGGCATATTTATAATCCCAGAGGTGCAGGAGGCTGAGGCAGGAGGCTCTCAAGTTCAAGGCTAATCTAATCAACTTAGGAGACCCTGTCTCAAAATTAAAAATAAGGAGGACTGGGGATATAGCTTGGTGATAGAGTACCCCTAGGCTCAATTCCCCAGTACTAAAACAAAACAAAACAAACTTTTGCCTGATTTAGTGATTACTTTGATTAATTTATCCTAGTAAATTTTTCTTAAATAACTATCATTACAAAGAAAGCCACATGAAAAACTGGGTAACATTATGCTACGCTATGTTCTGTGGGAGATATAATTAAGTTAAAGACCCTTGCTTTGCAAGGGTCCTGAAGCAAGATATAATTTGTCTCCTTAGAAAGTATGGAAAAAAAGGGGATTCAAGACTAATCTGTTAGGAACTATACCACTTAGAAGTTGGAGAGAAGAATGGGAGCTGAAAGAGGAACAACCAAGAAAGACATAGAAAATCAAAAGAATATTTTATCAGATACTAAGAGAATTGTCAAGTGTGTCCAAACTTTTACACAAAGACTTCAAGAAAAAAAAGTAAAAAGAGCACAAGATAAGTTAGGGCTGGAAATATAGGGAGTCCTGTAGCCCAGGTATTCATGAAGCATCTAGAAAAGTACTAAATTGCTTTGCAAAAAAACCACAGCTTCTTGACCCATTTTATCTTAAAATATGATAGAACACAGACACCCACACATATGCACACACAAGCAGTGTGCGCGTGCGCACACACACAAACCATCTTGCAGAGGAAAATATTTAAAAGAGTCTAAAATAAGCAAAGCCCAAAATTCATTTTTAATAACAACATGGCAGAGAAGCTATGTAAAGAAAAATAAGTAGGCATCTCAATGTCTTCAAGTATCTATGGACATATTTAGATTTAGTTTTTCTTATTTACATGTTAGACTAGTCTCTTCTTTCCACCAAACGGTCAAAAACACAGGCAGATAAATACAGTCAAACTTCCCAATAAATCCAATGAATATAAAGAGCCCTTCTGGGAATAGTCAGTTATACGGCCAGTGTATCCGGCCCTTGATTCTGAAATCTGTGCTTCTACCTAGATCATTCTCTGGTTCACTGACTATAATGAATGATTTAACACCAGAGAATACATGTGATGGATGATGCTTTATATACTGAATATGAGAATGATATGTGGACAAGAGACACCCCCCATTCCAAAGTTTAGTGCACTTCCCATTTCCCTGTCATTTTTAATAAAAATAAAATGTAGAAATATCTGACAATAATATCGTACCTTGTTTGGATTACATTTTTGACTCCCTGCCACCCCTGCTCCACATAAAGGAAATGCTCTTCACCAGGTTGCATCTCTGCTTCTACAACAATCATTGGGCTAAGGAATGGCCTGTCAGTCTTTATAGTCCCGATTATAATAATAAATCATAGCCCAAATTATAATTCACCAAAATATTCTTCAGAATTAGTGACTCAACAATACTCATTAGTAGTTAATATGAAAAATGGCCACTGGAAGGGTCATCCATCTTAGGATAATAAGTCAGGCAGGGGCTTTCATTTATCTCAAAGAGTACTTCAAAAATGTCTGTTCTAGATTTTGAGGTTTTATATATGAGCATTATATATTAACTCAGCATATTACATGAGTGCAGAAGTTGCTTCTCAAATTATTCTCAACACAGTAATACTTTCAGTCATATTCAAACAGTTATCCAGATTCAGAAATGTCATAACAGAAAAATGACAGAATTTTCTTGTTTAATCTGAAATACCTGTTCTCCCTCTCTATAGAAAATACTCATTACCATTCAAAGTCCTACAAAATGGATCACCTGCCTTCTTGGAGCATGATCACGAAGGCCAAAATATCCAGGGCTCTGGGCTTGTCTGTCTCTGACTTCTATCTGCTCATTACCTCTGTTCTCTGCAAAGATGTTTTCAATAAAGTCAAAGGAAGTCATCTATTGTGAATTTTTTCCTTTATGTGACAGAGACAAAAAAGCAGTTCTCACCATCTCAAAGCCTCATATGAATTTATTGAATAGATGTACAGTTTGCAGACGTCAGCAATGAAATAATTTTTAAATGTTAAGAACATATTTATATACTCACTGATAATGGTATCTTTACAAAACAAAATTTAAAAGCAGCAATAAAAATCAAGCATTTAAATCAAATACGTATAAGGTCAGGCCACTCATAATTATTAAGAAATTAAAAAGGAGTAATATTCATCAGCAAATAAAACTCTAGGCAAGTGGTCCAGTCTGCTACCAATTAAATCCTGTTTTAAGCTAGAATCTTAAAAGGAACACTTATTTGCCTGATAAGAAAAGGAGTCCGAGATTTTAATACAGGCAACTAAAACACAGATCACAAACAGGCTTCCTTATGTCTCTTTAGGGATATAAACTGGCCATTCTGGGTAGATGCTACGTGTTTATCAGCTAGGTCCAACCAGAACAACAGAAATCAATTTAAACATTTAACAGAAGAAATCTGATACAGGGAATTGTTATTCTGTGACAAAGAGCTGTAAAGCCAAATGAGAATGCTGTAACCCAGAGATCAGCAACAGCTAGGGCATTAAGCACCCTGTGCATGTGGGAAAAAGAAAAAGGGGGATGTAATTAGAGCCCAAGGACCTGTCTTATGGGAGGCAAAGCCCTGGAAGACCGGAGATGCTGCCCAACACAAGGAAGCAGACACCCAGGCTTCTCTATCGCTCTCACCCCACAATCTCCCACTAGGATCTCTCACTGACTGAACACAGCATGAAGCCTTTAGACAGGGGAACCCATGAAGGGTACCCTGCAGGGGACAGGGCAGCCCTACCCTTTATTCCCCTAGATAGGGTGCACGTAAAGGAAAGGTGAGGAGCAGATCTAAGGGTTACCTGAACAATGTGTTATTAGGAGCTCACAAAAGGGATCCTCATCTTATGAAGAAGTTATTTCTAGGAGATAGAATTAGTAAGGATTTATTTAAATAGCAAGGGAAGATAAAATTTAGATGGTTATATCTTTCTAGTGAGTTCGGACAAAATGAAATTCAATGAAGTTATTAAAAAGGTTCATGAGCATATTTAAAGCTTTTTCCAGTCAAATTTTTTAAAAGTTATATTTTTGCCTAAACAGAATTATGCATAAAACATAACTGAAACTTCTTTAGAGCTGAGTACATTTCTCTCTCTTTCAAGTTTAACATGGCAAAACATTGCAAATAGCTGCCACACAACCATGTGGACCACGGCAGTAATGAAAGGCACTGGAGGTAACTGAGCATCTCCCCTGGTGCTAGTGTCCTTTTGCAGAGGTCAAATGTACTTGTACCACACAAACGGTATACTAAATATTTTTCCTCTAAATGACAAAAGATATGCTAATTTAAATATCCTTTTTGCTTTTTTCCAAAGGAATTCAAACCGAAGACTCAGAAAGAATAGTGCTGGGTGTCAGTGCTCTCGCTCTGTTTTCAGTTTTTGAAAATTTCAGTTAATTAAATTCTCTTATTGGAGAAAAAGGAATTACTGCATGGAAACAAAAGAAACTGAGAACTATGAGGAAAGCTAAGCTTTATGAACCTGACAATGACCTTCAAAAGTTGTTTTCTCTTAAATGAGATGGATTGTGACGTAGACAGAGCTTTGCCCTGCTCTTTGCCTTCTTGTCCTTCCCCCTCTTAGAAACTGTCCTGCTAGACTTTTTGCCTCATAGTTCCTTAGCCAGCAGAAGTTCCCTACCTTCCTCCTAAGAACAGGAAAAGTCAATAGATATGACACAGAGAATACCAGGGCCATAGTATTATGCATGACCAGCGGCACAGGAAATTCAACTAAGGTATATAAAGTGCTGACCACCTCAACTGTATAGACGCAGCCCTGGGTTTTTATTATTATTTTTTCTTTCCAATAACTAAAAAACTCAATTAAAACCTCACCATTTAAGCTCCACAAGTTCCGACACAGCCCATTTTTTCATGCTTAACGATTTTCTCATTAAATGCAGTAATTTCTTACAAATTGCACTAATAAAAGTTAAGTCCTGCTGGGTGTTTCCCCCCCTTTTTAAATGCTGCCTTTTCATTGATGTGTTAAATTAAAACCCCAGGCAAAGGAGCTGAGTAAATGCAAAGCCTTTATTGTTAGAAGCCATTCCTGCAGACTGTAAGATCTCTCTTGTTATATTTTTGTTTTTATTTGAAATAACTGTGGGTGCTACTTTGTAGCAAGAGGATGAATGATAACTGAAGATCTCTTGGCCTTAACTTACTTTGTAAATTAAAAATGTAGTGTGAGCTAATGAGAAACTAGAAAAGGGAAATCCAGTTAGCCCACTGGCTGTAAGCTCAGTTTATCTAAGAGAACATTACACTATATCATTTTTATCTGGGTAAAAACTATTTCACATCGTAAACAGTTTGTGCAGAAGACTAGATTTGTTCCCAGGTCAGGTGGCAAATTTTTTAAGCTTCATTGACAACAGATGGGTTCTATGAAATTCTATAGTCTTATAATTTTTTTTTTTTTATTAAATACGTTCAGTCCCACTAAATATGTCCCACAAGCCTAAAGGTCTTCAATTAATATTTACAGGAAATATGGTGGTTAAATACAGGACAAAGAACATATATATTCTTTAGTGTAACTAATTTTCTGTAATTCCAGAGAGTGCAAAGTACAATATCAAGACAGGCCAATATAACAAAGAAACTAAAGGAAGACCTTCTCATTAAATTAGGAAGTTGTTTCTTTGGCTCATTTATGAAAGATATATGCCATGTTTATGTAACATATATCCTGAAAGAAAGTGCTGGGGTGGGGGCGGCGGTGAGGGGTAAGGAGGGCAAAGAAAGAGGGTTCCCTCAATATTCGAAGGTCCTAAAATTCTAAAACTTGGCAAAGCTTACTAGTATCGTGGAATAGGTAAAAACCTTACCATCTCAACTTGAATGAAGAATTTTACCATCTCGACTTGATTTGGCTTCATACCTGAGTAGATGTCATCAAACTAATGCAGGAAGTAAGCAGAAAGAACCAAGTAGACATAGTAACAGCACAGACAAGAGGAAACAGTCTGGAACAGGAGACCAATCTGGCAATGGGATCCAATTTAAATTTGGTAATTGAATGGAACGGAAATTCTTGTATTAGTTGAAAAGATACAGTGAGTGAAGAGTCAGACTGCTGATCAAGGAAACAGGTAGCCACTGTTGAAGGTGCTTTTTTGGATGTTAGAAGGGGAGCCAATGTTTTATAATGCACTAAGATTTTCAGTCATTTAGGTACCAGAAATTTTTGAACCATCATATTCTACATGGTGAATCCTAACAATCAATAAATACTGGTTCCTTATGTTTACATGCTATCTCAATTTAAAGAGTCTTATCTGTCCTCTTTTAATATTTTTTCTTGATTCTTTTATGGCTTTATGAAAAAAATATATTCTAAAGCTCAAAATACAAAAATATTGCAAGGGAATAATAATTTGAACAGAGTCATATCAACAAATTAGATCACTTAGATGAAATGGACAAATTCTTATAAATATACAAATTATTAAACTGATTAAGAAGAGAAAAAGCTGACTAGATCTCTAAGAGGAAAATTTAAAGTAATATTTTAAAAGCTTTCCACATGGGCTGCAGCAGTTGCTCAACAATTAGAGCACTTGCTTAGTATGTGCAAGGACCCACGTTTAAACCCCAGCACCACATACAAAACTGCGTGTCGGAGAAATAAAAACAAGATGAATAAATAAAATTCTCTCTCTCTCTCTCATAAATACATAAATAACTTCCCCAAAAGAACTCAGGTCCAGATGGTTAATTGATAAATTCTATCAAATATGTAAAGAAATAATACCTGTCTTGAGAAGGAAATGAAACTTTGTAACTCATTCTATGAGTTCAAAATTTCTGTGATATAAAAATCAGACAAAGATGTCACAAGAAAACGACATGCCAGTATCTCTCATATAAACATATATATAAAAACCAAATTATTAGCAAAGTGAATCAGGACATAAGAAGGATTCTATACCATCATTGATGGAAATTTATGCCTGAAATACAGGGTTGATTTAACAACTGCAGATTAATAATGTACTATATTAATAGAAGAATAAAAACTACATGATCATCTCAACAGATACAGAAAATGCATCTGATGAAACTCAACACCCATTTATAATAAAGCTGCCAACCAACATGATGGAAGGAAACTTCCTCAAACTGACAAAAGAAATCTAGGAAAGACTTAAAACCAATATCATACTAATGGTGAAAGACAAAATTTTCCCTATAAGATCAGAAGCAAGCCAAGTATGATCACTCTTTCAGTTTCTATTCAACATTTGGGTTGGACAAAGTTCCAGCCAGTATAATCAAACAAAAGAAATTCAAGATATGCAAATCAAAAAGGAAAAAGAAAAACTGTTTTTATCTGGAAACACAATCCTGTAATGTAAAATATCTGTCTCTAAATAATAATAAGGTTGCAGAATATAAGATTAATAAACAACCCAAGCCTGGCACAGTAGTGTACACCTACAATTCCAGCTACTTGGGAGGTTGAGGCTAGAGGATCACAAGTTCAAGGCCAGCCTGGGCAACTCAAGTGTCTCAAAAATAAAAAAACAAAAAGAAATGGGAATATAGCTCAGTGGTAGAGCGTCCAATTCCAGGCCAAAAGAAAGGGAAAAAAAAAAAAGTTCAAAGCCAGTTCCCGCAAAGTACTGAGGCTCTAAGCAACTTAGCAAGACCCGATCGCAAAATAAAAAGTAAAAAAAGCACTGGTGATGTGTGGTAGAGTCATTAAGCACAAACAAAAAAGAAAACAGTTAAAATATAAACTTCCCATATGGCCGAGCAATTCCTCTCCTACCCAATAAAAACAGATACACATGAACATTTACTTTTACATGCAAATGTTTGCAGCAGCACTATTTATAATATTCAACTGTACACAATTCAAATGTCCATCAATTGGTGAATGGATAAATAAAATGTGATGCATTCATACAACAGAGTATAACTCAAATATAACATGAAATGAACTATTAATACATGGTTACAAGTAGACAAATCTCAAAAATATTATGCTCAGTAAAAGAAGCAGATACAAAATATTATATTGAGTTATTCCATTTATGTGAAACTTCTAGGAAGAGCTAATCTACAGAGATAGAAAGTGGTTGCCTAGGGTCAGGGTAGAATTAAACTTGACTATATAAACAGCCCTTGGGAACGTTTTGGGGTGAGGAAAACATTCTTTAACCGGATGACTCTACTACAACTCTATAAATATACAAAATATCACTGATATGTTCTTACAAGTATACTATATGGTAGAAAATTTTACTTCAAAAAATGTATAAAAAGTGGCAAGTATAACTTATGGAATTTGTGGGAATATACTACAGATAGTAAGGGAGATATTAGACATTTCTATTACAGAATAATTATTAAGGCTTAGACAGCAAATCTTACCCCCAATGCACAAGAAAACACTAGAGGATTCCAAGGGTAAAGAAATTATAAAAAGATAGTTCTTATATGAAGAATAGCTCCTGACTTAGATATAGTGTGTTAATTTTTCTTTCCAAAGACATCTATGCTGATATTTTTAATTTTTTACTAAAGAGTTGAATTACTGTACAATCATAAAAGCACACAAAGTAACAATGATATGGGTATGTACTTAATCCAGAATTATCCACACATTGCCCACACCCCCAGTCTACCGATTCTTCTATATTCTGCCCCTACAAACAATATAAATGCTTAGGTTATGAGTTTTTCATAATTTAATGATTATGTAAGTATTATTTGGATTGTTAGGAAGGTAAAAGTATGCTACATAGTTGATTTTCTCCCTAAATCCCTCCCCATTCTCCCTCTTCCTACTCCCTACCACTACATATCTATGGTTGCCCTAGATTAGGTGTTGCTATGCCTTTGCTGGGTTTAATACATGAGTTTGACTACCTTTCACTCAGGCCTGAGTTTAGCTCCAGCCTCCACAAATGAGTGAAAACCTTCAACCCTTGACTCTCGGAGTCTAACTTTGCTCAGCATGATTTCTTCCATTGCCATCCATTTACCTTCAAAGGCCGCAATATCATTGTTTCTAACACCTGAGTAGAATTGTATATGAATACTACAGTGTTATATCCATTCATCCAGTGAGGGGCATCTGGGTTGGCTCCATAATTTAGATATTGTAATCGGAGCTGCTATGAACATAAATTTTGCTGTGTCGCTGAAATGTGCTGATTTGAACTCCTCCAGGAAAATACCCAGAAGAGGGATAGCTGGATCATACAGGGGAATCCATCCTTAAATTTTTTGAAGAGTCTCCACACTGCTTTCCAGAGCGGCTGTACCAGTCTGCAGTTCCACCAACAGCGTGCTAGTGCTCCTACCTCGCCACAACCCCACCAGCATCTGTTATTGTTTTCTATTTTTCATCTTTGCCAATCTGGACTGAGATGCAATCTTAATGGAGTTTTGATTTGCATTTCTCTGATTAGTGATTTAGAACACTTTCTCATGTATTCATTGGCTTGTTCTATTTACTCTGTTGAGAAGTTTCTATTTAGCTCTTTGGCCCATTTATTGATTGGATTGTTTGTATTTTTGATATCCAGTGTTTTGAGTACTTTGTAAGTTTTGGATATTAGTCCCGTTAGAGGAATCACAGGCCATGATTATCTCCCATTCTGTAGGTTGTCTCTTGATAATTTTGACCAATTCCTTGGCTGTGCAGATGCTTTTTAGTTTAATGGCATCCCACTCATTGACTCTTGACTTTCATTTTCGGAATCTTGCTGAGAAAGTCATTGTCTACTCCCATATGCTGAAGTGTTGGTCCCAATTTTTTCTTCTAGCAGTTGTATGATAGCTGGTTTAATTCCTAATTCCTTGATCCATTTCAATTTGATTTTGGGGCAAAGTGAGAGATAAGGATCTAATTTTAACTTTCTGCAAGTGGCTGTCCAGTTTGTCCAGCATCATTTGTTGAATAGGCTGTCATTCCTCCATGTCATATTTTGACCCCCTTTGTCAAAGATCAGATGTTTAAAGATTTGTGGGTTTGTTTCCAAGTCTTCTATTCCATTGGTCTTCATTCCTATTTTGATACCAGTACCATGCTGTTTTTGTCACTACAACTCTACAGTATAGTTTTAGATCTGGTATTGTGAATCCACCTATTTCATCTTTCTTGCTTAGTAATGTTTTGGCTATTCTGGGTTTCTTATTCCGAATGAATATGAGCATTGCTTTTTCTATATCTGTAAAGAATGACCTTGGTATCTTGATGGGGATTTCATTGAGTCTAAATAGTGCTTTTGACAGAATGTTCATTTTAATTATATTAATTCTGCCTACCCAAGAGCATGGAATGTTTTTCCATCTTCTCAGGTCTTCTTCGCTTGCCCTCTTCAATGTCTGGTAATTTTTTAATTTTTGTTGTAGAGGTCTTTTATTTCCTAGTTAGATTAATTCCCAAGTATTTTATTCTTTTTGAGGATATTGTGAATGGGACTGATTTCCCGATTTCTTCTTCTTTCCTATTATTGTTAGTGTATAGGAAAGCTATTGATTTTGTAGCCCGCCACTTTGCTAAATCTGTTTATAAGCTCAAGAAGTTTTCTGGTTGATTTTTTAGATCTTCCAGATATGCAATCATGTCACAAGCTGACAATATTTTTAATCCCTGCTGGAACTGCATTCCTTATCTGAATGAAACTCCTTTCGGCCAGAGAAACAAGTGTACTTTTTTTTTTT
>PVKS010026319.1:0-28837 GCA_004027875.1 Aplodontia rufa | reverse complement strand
AGGGAATCAGTATCAGTAAACCATATGCTGAACACAATGAATACAATTAAAACTAATAGCAAAGTACAAACAAAAAATCTCCAGTATATTTGAAATTTTAAATTCACTAAATAATTCAGTTTTAAAAAATCATAATGGATAACAGAAAAAAGTTAAGACTGAATGAACATGACATATCAAAACATGGGGGATTTAGCTAACACAGATCCTAGTGAAAGTCATCTTTTCTTTCAATTTTTATTTATTTTTTCATCTGGCTCTTCCTTGTCTGACAGTTGTGTCTGTGGTGCTGGGGTTCGAAGCTGGGTTCTCATGCATGCCTGGCAAGTGCTCTGCCACTGAGCTACCACTGCAGCCCCTAGTGAAAATGTTATAGTCCTAAAGACATATTTTAGAAAAGATTGAAAAATGAATGAGCTAAGCACCTAACCTGAGAAATTAGAAAAATGAACAGAGTACACTCAAAGAATGCAAAATAATAAAAGAAATTAATAGGACAGAAAATGAAAGGAATCAGTGAAATTGAACAGGTCAGGGGGGAAAAGAAGGCACAAATACCGGAAATTTGAAAAGGGACAAAACTGGCGGCTCAGCAGTTACCTCTCAGGCACAAGGACGAAGGTTCAGACCCCAGCACCAAATACACAACAAAGTGTCGGAGCAACAAAAGCCACACGAAAAAAATAAATGAAATTGATTCTCTCTTACTGTCCCTGTTAAAAAAAAAGAAAGAAAGAAAGGGACAAAACTTAGAAGTACGGTAGGAATTCAGAGTATGAACAACACCTGCCAAGAAACCTGAGAACTCCAGGAGACAATTTCATAGAAAAATATAACTTCTCAACACTTACTCAAGATTAAAAACTTTGAATAACCATAAGGGAATCAGAGGTGTAACTACACCTATCACCTACCCTCATCAATTACTCAACCACCAAATACCAAAAGACCAGGTGGTTTTAGAGATGATGTAAAAGAGGGGGAATATTTAAAACCATGATTATATTGATATAAACCTCCTCAAAGAAAGGAGGAAGAAAGAAAAAAGAAAACCAAATTCAGCAATGTTTCTTTTTTAAAAAAGTAAGCAAATAAGCAATAAGCAAAATAACAATCAGCAATTTGAAAAGACCAGTTACAAACCAGGATACATGCAATACACATACCTAACAAGTGAACAATTTTTTAAAAAATGGACATATACGAGCAGAGAGTCACTGAGAAGAAACCTGAAAACCAAAATCTATATAACGACATCTGATCTCACTCGTAATTACGCAACTGCAAATTAAAATAATGAAGTAATATTTCACATCTATCAAATCTAGCAAAAATGTAAAAGTCTAAATCTGAGTGCTGGCAAGAATGTCAGGAAAGAGAAACATAAAGTGCTCACAAAAGAATGTCCTAATGCAATTTCTTTGGCAAGCACTATGGTGACAGGTAGAAGTGACAACCAACACAGCAATACCACTTCTAGGTGATCTGAGTGAGAAAAATGTTCCCATATTTTCCACAAGAATATTGACTGCAGTACTGTTGGAAACAGTGGCAAAAGTAGAAGCAATTTCACTGTCTTTCAATATAGGAATAAATATTTACATTAAAGTTTTACACACAAAAGTAAATGTCAGAGAGGCTGGAAAGGTAGCTTAGTGGCAGAGCGCTTGCCTGGCATGGTCAAGGACCCAGATTCAATCCCCAACATCACATACACAACTAAGTGGAGGAAAAACAAAAACCAGATGAAAAAATTTAAAATTTAACATACACAAATAATAATACAAAAATTTGGCACATATTTGAGGAAATCACCACCTCTGGGGAAGAAGGGGGAATGGTTCTCAGCTACATCTGTTATGCTTCACCCTGCTTCCCCCCAAAACAGAAAGATGAAACAAACATGGTGAAACATTCACATCTGTTTCATCTTGTGGGTAAGTATTTTAGTGTTCTATTATTTTAATTAATATATTCCCTATTTTGAAAAAAATTAAAAATATAATTAGGTTGAGAAACACATCAATGTAATGTTACTAATTTTACATTAAGGTTGGGTTTTCCCCCCCTCTCAAGAAAGTTTCCTACCTGAATTGTTTCATCTCAGGGTCTCACATTCTTAGGTTCTCCCCAGCAAATTACATTTGGCATCCTTAATGGAAAACTATAGTAATGAATTTGAACTTTTTTAAAATATCACAGATTGAACCCAGGGATGCTCTACCACTGACCTATACCCCCACCCCCTTTATTTTTTGACTCAGGATGTTAGCAAGCAACTGAAGGTCTCACTAAAATTGCTAAGGCTGGTCTCGAACTTGTAATCCTCCTGCGTTGCCGGGATCACAGGCCACCATGCCTAGCTTGAACGTGAACTTGTAAGAACAACAAATGACGCCTCCCGCCACAAATTTGGGCTAAGTAGAACCTTTGGTCATATGCAAAGCAATTTTGAGGGAAATCTGGAACAACTAGTATTAGTTGTACTTAATTATATACTATGAAGTTTACTAAATGACCCCTTCCCCACAAATTAAAATTAAATAATCCTAGCTAAAAGTTAATCTTCAGTAATCTTCAGTCAAATGGAATATGAGTATAATAATAAACACTTTGGCCATTCCCATCTCAGTCCCAAAAAGCCTATAGCATAAAAGTACTGGAGAGTATATTTTCCCAGCACCTGAATGTCCACCTTTCTATCAAAAACAAACAATAAGAACACTTTCAGAGTACTTACATTGCATGCTAGGAACTGTCTGCAGATCTTTATATCCATTTATGAATTGGAAACTTTATTATCCCCATTTGTTTATTTAGACAAAGGAGGTGAGGCATGGAGAAAGTCAAGAAGCAGATATCTAAAATGTCATGACCATCCACACTAGATAGGATAGAGAAATAAAATTTCCAGTATGCCATGGGTTATGAAAAGGGTACAAAAGTAATGCTGAAATTATTGGCAGCTGGCCATAAGAAACACAGAGCTAATTTTTTTTAAAAAATTATATTCTGCAAGCAGCTGCATCCTCTAGTTGGGATGTCATTATAAATCCTTACAACAAATAAAACAGGGAAAGTAGCATCATATTGCAGTACAAGAGGAAGGGAATTCACCAAATATGTGATTGTGAAAAAAGAACAAAAGTGGAATAAGTATGAAGGAAAGTGATATTTTATTTTATTTTTTAAAGAGAGACAGTGAGAGAGCAGGAGAGAGAAAGAGAGAAACAGTTTTATTTAGTTTTTCACACAGCTTTTGTTGCTCCAAGACTTCGTTGTGTATGTGGTGCTGGGGTTTGAACTTGCGTATCTACACACACCACGCAAGTGCTGTAACTGCGGAGCCACTGCTCCAGCCCCAGAAAATGATGTTTTAAGTGTACACTGATGTTTATATATTAGATATTTACAAAGTAAGTATCAGCTGTCTTGCTTTTCAAGGGCTTATAACTCCAAATATCTTACTAATAACAAAACCAAATCCAAACAAAAGCAAAACAATAACTTCTTAAAGTGAGTATACATTATTAAAACTTTAGAGCTGGGCATGTATAAACTACTAATAAATAGCTCCCATGGAGACTGAAGCAGACAACACTAATAATGAAATTATATGGTAAAAGGTGAGGAATCACCATTCTGAAAGACATTTTACACCAGGATCTAATGCGAATGCAATTCTCATTCAGCTCCTCAACACATACTCATTTATCACCAGAGAATAAACCAAGGGATCATGTCTCATTTGCTGGACTGTGAAAGGCCATCAGAAAGACATCCATCACATGTCATGGTGATAGCACAGCTTACCTGCACCTCCTAGCAGTAAATTTAAATGACTATTATGGCTGGAAGGATGAGTAACAAAAAGTTAATCCCAGCTTTTGGATATTTTTTAAATCTCTCAACAATTTTCCAAGAGATTTATACAGAATAATTTTATTTTACTAGCCAACTAGCCTACTATCTCATTAAGGATCAGTCACCTCAGTTATATCATCTAGAATATTACCATTTTCTCTAGCATGGAAACTGGGTTAGCTGAACGTAATAGTCACTTAGTTTCCCAGCTTTAAATACTTTTTTTTTTATTCACTAATTATTAGTTCCAATCACTTGCCATGGATGCCTTTTATTGTGCCTCTTTAGGTAAAACTCAAGTGGTTAGAATTACCTGGAACCCAACTTATAAAGTGGCAAAAATTATCAACACCAACATTCCCAAAGGCTCCAGTTCATGGCCCAGTTCATGAACTTGTGGGACACTAGTGAAACAGGTCAGGACACTGGCTTAGAGTCATCAGTACCTGAAAGATCCAGTGGCCTGCTCAACGCCAAGCAACCTGAGCCCAAGGGAAAATTCAGTCTCTCAAGTATGTGTACCGCTGGCACAAGGGACCATTTCCACACGGCTGGCCTGAGCTGAAGGTGATGGCCAGCAATTCTCATCACAGCAGAAAATGTCCTAAACAACAGCACTACCGTTTGCTTGGGTTTGGGGAAATTCCTTAAAGTTTTCAAAGTAGCCAAAAAGACTCCTAGATACTAATGCTTCAGTGAAACCCACAAAATTATGCAACACGTTCCTTCAATGGATATTTGAGGGTGGGGGAACTGAAAATAAAAATACATGTAGCAAACATCAGTAAATGTAAACTGTCTTAAACTGCTCTAAAAGGTAATGTCTGTAATTTACATACTGCAAAAACAATCCTCACAAAAAATTTAATGTAACTCTTAAGATATGATATTCTAGTCATAAGGTATTTCCTATTAATTTTAATGGAAAACCGTAAGTTTTCTTTCCACCTGGGTCTAAAGTGTATCTTATTATCTGTCTCATACCTCACGCCAAAAAGGAATCCACATTTAAGAAGTGTGCTGTGCGCATCCCATATACAGAGGGCAGTACTGTACTATGCAAACAATTTTAAATGTAAACACACACAGGAAATTTCTCACAGCTGTTTCAATAAAGGAGCTCCACTCTAGGATAATTTTTTATAGAGTTCATGATATTGTATCACAGATATAAATCCAGACATTTTCACCCTCCCAAGCCCTCAAAATCCAACCTCCGTATGCTTCCAGTATGTCATGCAGAAGGACTATTTCTAAACACTGAGTGATTCTGCACAAAGTGTGGTAGCGCACATCTATGATCCCAGTAACTTGGGAGGCTGAGACAGGAGAATCATAAGTTCCAGGCCAGACTCAGCAACTTACCAAGACCCTGTCTCAACATTAAAAAGGGCTGGAAATGTAGCCCCTGGTTTTAATCCCCAGACTGACACAAATAAATAAAGTCATTAAATAGACCCACTGGTTCTTCCAAGAAGAGTGACAATATGCAACCCTTTGTTAAAGTCACACATCACTTTGCCCAGTAGTAGGCTTACTCTTTCTCATAACTAATATATGTTTTCACAAGGTTAATGAACTCCATGGTAATAAAAAGTGATACGTGTTTTACTCAGTCAAATCAAATATTACCCTTAACATACTGAAGCTATTCCTCACACAATTCCTTCCTCCTTCACCTTCTGGAGCTCATCGTACACACTCAAGCCTGTCATGGGTGTCGGACTCTTACAGCTTTCCACATCTCACTTAGCTAGCCCAGCACAGGTGCTTCTCTCACTTCCCAGTCCTAACTCTTGATTTAGTCCTCTCTGTGCCTATTAACCATGAGGGTTACACCATGGGAGACATGAGGGCCAAACAGCTTCCACTCCTTCCTGGGAAGGCAGTGAAAGGCAGCTTAACTACCTGACTCAAGGAACAAAGGACTGGTAAAGATTTTCCAAACTACTCACCCCTGCTTTACAGTTGTGGAAGTTTTCATTTTAGGAAATAGCTCAAAAACACTTGATATGTCCAAATTTCAATAGCAACTAAATTCTGGCCTTAGGGCAATATACTGAGTGAGACTCTTGAACACCTCAGCAAGGAGAATGGTAAGTCAAACATGAGCTCGGAAGCAGCAGAAAGGTTTTCAAACCAGACATAAGGGCTCCATTCACAGTGTGCAAAGTTCAAAGGAGTCAAAAAAGGATATCTATTGAAGTGGATTTTCCTTTTTTTCCCCAACTTCCTTTTTCTTATAACAGAATTATTTATGTGGATTCATGTTCTGCTGGAATCCCTTAAGCCTCTGTTGCTCCACAGGAAGGAGCTATGGTGATTGTGGTCATGGGACAAGTGGAAAGAAGCAGGGGTAACAAGTAGGGACTCAGCAGAAGACCAAAAAGACAGACACACACAACACATGGTTTGTTAACAGGCTGATGACTGAGAGAATAAAACATTCCAAGGAAGTTTCACTTTAAGGGAACTAGAAACACCAACATTTAGAGTAAGAGGAGGTGCTCTGGAATAAAATATACAGATAGAGTTACTCTGTAAGGTAAGGTAAGCTGGCAACCAAAGCTGCCAAGTAGAGCCAGTATGGTCCTGAGGAAATCATCTAAAAGAACAGTATTGTGGACAAAAGTGACAATACCAGGCAACCTGCGATAACAGGTTCTAAAAGCTGGACTTAATATTAAATAGGTCATATTTGTAGTCTGTTAAGAGCTTAGGGGAAATTACTATAGAACTATGAATATTATCAGAAATCAAAAAAGTGGAAAAATTAACATTTCCTTCCTTATTCAACAATGCCTAAATGTACAATAGCAACCAGAGAATTTAAACCTATTTCTTGACTTAACAAAAAAATTACAGTGAAAACGTAATAGTTCCTGCTCGTCGTTGCAGACAAGTAATTCTATGTGATGCTTCTGGGCTAAGAACCATCAAAAACCAGGAAATCAAGACAAGGTAGGACCTGGTCCAAACAAAATTGAGCTTGAAAGCAAACACTAAAAAGCAAAAAACTGGAGGTAAGTGAAATACAGGAAATGAAATCATTCAATGGCCAATCAGAAAGGAGAGTAAAGGCTGCCTAATCCTTCCTAGTGAGAAATGACATTGGGACCCTCTGTGAATGAAGAGCAAGCTCCAGGGCTAGCTCCTCAGCAGACCTGCAGTGCTTTACCACAAGCCTCAAATGAAAATCCACACTTCCTAAAGTGGGGATGAAAAACAGCCCAGAAGGGAGGATCACAAATTCAAGATCAGCCATGAAATCAATTAATTTAAAAGGTGTGGGGGGTTAGGGATGTAGCTCAGTGGTATAGCACCTCTGGATTCGATTCTCAGCACCAGGAAAGGAGAGGAGGGGGAGAGGATGGGGGAAAGCATTTAAAACTTTTTGGGGGGGAGGGAGGGTGATGCCTTGGGCTCCATGGCTAGGCTGTTCACATCTTATAGTGGTTGTAAACAAACAAGAGGACTGGAATAGAAAACAATTCAGTAGCCTATATCACTTACGCTTGACTTAAAGCTAAGGAAGAAATGAAACCAGTCACTGTTCCTCAGAGAAAGCAGACATTTGCCCCAACTCAAGCGAGTTGCCTTCCGGCTCAAGCTTCCCTGGACTCAACTCAGATCCTACATCTAACCAGCAAAGATACTCCACTTGGCAGAAGCCAACAACTTTCTACATATGGTTATAAGGTGGCTTCTGGACAAATCATGACTTCAAAAATGTGTTCATTACACCTTGAGTCTGTTCAGTGAATCCCGCACCTAGAACCCTTTCTTGACCGGAGGTGGCCACTTCCCAGCTAGGGCTACCCTTTTTCCACAGAGGGGCTCTGTGGCTAGAACCAGCCTGCAAGCTCAGCCTGCACTGGCCGTCTCCAGAAACCCAGGAAAGAGTTAAGCATTCCTAGCACTTGACTCGTGGCTTCTCTTCACCACACACCCAGATCCCACCATTCCCTGAGCCACCGTGCAGCCAATCAAAGCAAAGGAAGGAAACTATCCTGGCTGGCTGTCAGCCGCAGAGCTCTGATGGCCATATATGGTAAAAACCACTGTCAGAGCTTGTCAGGCCTGCGGGCCGGCTGCTGTGGACCTAACAGCGAACTGCAGCAGCAGAAGCTGGCCAAGGGAAGGCACAAAGGACAGGCTGCCTGGTCGTCTGGGGCTGGGGGTGGGGAGGTGAGGAGAGAATCCATCATCTGCCAGGGCATACTCTCAGTGAGTCACAGCCACACACTGTCATCAAAAATAGCCTCAGGGCACATTGTGAGATTCTTTTTGCCAGGACTTTGTGCTCCATTGTTAACTAGGGGTGAGGAGGGTGTCCCTCCCCTTTTCCCCCTCCTCCCCATGAGATTGTGCAAAACACAGGCCTTAGGAGAAAATGAAAAGGCCCTTTTGTGGCACTTGATGTGGTAAGGAGGTCGTGCAGAGCTCCTGGGGCTGGCAGCTAAGAACATAATTTGGAAGTCATTGTTCTGCACCTGGTACCCTCCCCCAGCATCCTCCACTCCTCCCATGCCATCCCCCAGCCTTTCACAGCCCGCACACTTGACAGTTTAAGGTGCTCTGGACATGAGACAGAATCTCTCTGAGTAGGCAGTGATTGGACAGCTCACAATACATCAGGATAAGGATCAAATAAAATCCCCTGTCCATAACACCAAAACTACCAAGTGGCAAACAACCACATCGGCACAAAGGGCTACCAGCATTACTATCCTCATCCAAATCAGAGAACTGCTATTTGTAGAAATGAAAATTGCCTGTCAGCATGGACAGCAAGGCAGAGAAGCAGCCAATGCAAATCCAGCAGGTGCTAGCAGTGACTGCAAATCACAGAAAAGCGCCATCAGGAGCCTGCCATTCCTTTAAAACCAGTCCGTGAAAGAAGGCACTTATCAGCATGGAGCCTGGCACTTAAAGGAAACCCTCAGCAAATGTGAACTGCTGTGATTTCATCCACACAAACCACGGTAGAGACCAAGTGCTTTCCAAATCTGAAGACAACCTCTGAGCTCACAAAAATCAAAGCCTTGACAAGCTACTGTTTTTATTATTAAGCTTTCCCTCAGGAGAATGAATGCAAAAGAATAAGTACCAATTAGACCACAGTTTCTATACCAAAAAAGATTCTTCACACTCAGAAAAAAATAAAAACACTAACAAAAAATAATATACAAATCAAATAAAAACTCAGAGATCAAAGTTCTAACTCTGAGTTTCAAGCTCTGCAACTACAGAACGGAGGAGTGAAGGCAACCCTACCAGGTGAAGGAATTGAGACACTGTTTACGGAAGAGACCCTCCAACTACAACTTGATCTTATTTTGGAGCCTTATTTTTATGAATATGACAGAAGTCACTGCCTCTTCCTGAAGATGATACAAAGGAAAGAAAGATGTTCTGTTGATCCACTTGTAACAATGATCCTAAATGCTTGTTTTGGTTCTTCTCCACATAAACAAGGAAAATATCAATTCTGCATATTCAAACTGAGAGGGAAGAGGGAAAAAAGTCAAGAAATGTGTATTTTTCTACCAAAAAGCTATCCTTCAGCTCCGTTTGACTCACAATGTTAGTATAAAAATGCAGAAATGATTTAATCCCATTCCCTCAAACATTTCATTTCTCCAATATCAGAAAACTCAACCTAGACTCTAAGATCCCAGAGTCTAGCAAAGGAAGGTGGCTATCATACCCTTCTCTGCCCTCCTAAGAACAGGCACCCCTTATAACTTTTCGGTTCAGTAAATTGGCGGGCTCCCCTTCTGCTTCATCTCTAGTGCCTACACACCAGAAAAACCTCAATTCAAATAGAATCCTCTCTTCCAAGCCTCAGGTGGGATCCATCCCTCTCATGCCAACTAGGAACACTCATGCACACACAAAGCGCCCCAGTGGAGTGTGGAGGGCAGTCAGTACGGAAGTTTTTTTGAAAGCAATAACCCAGCACAGCTCCTGGCACAGAGCAGGCACTCAAAGATTTAAGGAGAGGGCATATTAATAAATGAACTGGTTTTTTTTTTAAGTAAACTGTTAATTCTCATTAAAGCTTAAGTAAAAATTAGTTCTATGTAAGCTCTGATAACATTACCAATATTTTTTAAAAATCTCTTTTTGTAATAAGTTCATTGTAAAATATTTTGAAAAAAACGACAAGTAATTATAAAGAAGAAAATAAAAATCACCTTTAGTCTTATCAATGTTAATATTCCAGACTTTTTCCTAAAAAAAAAAATCCAATAACATAATATAGAATCAAACAATATTAACTATGCCCTTACAATCCATTTTTCAGGTTATATAAAGATATCATAGACACAGGATAACAAAATATTGCCACATAATATAATTTTTTCTTGCTATTGCACAGAATCCCTCAATTATTCACGTAAGACTTACTTAAGAATGTTTATATGTATGTGCGTATGTATGTACATCTCTATATATTAAACACATACCTATACAGATTCTTTAAAGAAGAGATGGAAAGATGATGCTTAAAACTACCAGAGAGCCTTATAAGCCATTTCTGAATTACTCACGTATGCACTATATGAACCAGCATTATAAGTCAAAGACTACAGTCCGAAAACATCTGTATTAGTTATCAATTGCTGTGTACCAACTTACCCAAAAAGCTGCTTAAAACAACAAACATTATCTCACACAATTTCTCAGGATCCAGGAGTTCAAAAACAGCTTTTGTGGGTGGTTCTAGCTTAGTATCTCTCATGAGTCGAGGCCAGTCTTAACTAGGGCTGCAGGATCTACTTTCAAGATGGGGCATTCGCATGATTGTTAAGTTGGTGGTAGCCACTGGTGAGAGGTTCCAGGGACCTCTCTCCACAGAACTGAGTGTGCTCACAACATGGCAACTCCAAAAGAGACAAAGAAGCAGCCAGTAGGTTTTTATGACCTAGCCTTGGAAGTCACACTCCATCAATCCCACCACATCATGTGGTTACACAGTTCAGTTCTGTTTAATGTTAGAGAAACGACAGAATCACTTGAGTACCAGGAGATGAGAATCACTAGAGGCCATCTGCGAAGCTGCCTACCACAATACAATAAGGCACAGTTTGGGGAACTGATACAAAAGGCTACCATAAAATGAGCCATTCAGTTGAGAAGAGATCAAGAGTACGTAATTCTAACCACTATACCCCATCTGTAAAATGAATAACAAAATAATTATAATACAATGTGATAAAGTAGCTGGTGGTACTAGGGGTATGGACAAGCAAATAAAAAAGAACCCCAAAGGATGATTTCCTTGGTCTCAGTACATCAAAGGTAATATTTAAGCTAGATATTAAATGGTAAGAAGAACCCAAGTACTTATCAGGCACTAAGAATACTGACTGAGGGGCTAGAGTGGTGGCTCAGCAGTTAGAGCACTTGCTTGGCATGCACAAGGACCCAGGTTCAAACCCCAGTGCCACATACACAACCAAGTGTTGTAGAAACAAAAACCAGATGAAACAAATAATAAATAAAAAATTGATTCTCTCTCTCTCTGTGGGGGGAAAAAAAAAGTTCCTTTCTTCCTCTCTGCTTTCTGGTTGCCAAAAGCTGAGCAGCTTTCCTTCTCCACACCCTTCCACCAAGATGTTTTGCCTCACCTCAGGCCCAAAGAAATGGAGCTGGCTGACCACGGACTCAAACGGTGAAACCGTGAGCCAAAATAATTTCTCCTCTAAACTGTTCCTGTCAGGCAGTTTGGTCACAGCAATAAGAAGCTGACTTACACACTCTAAGACATCAGAACTCCTTCATAATAGGAATAGCCAAGGGAAGAAGGCAGAAAGCAATTAGGAAAGACATAAGTCATCCAGTTTGCCTCTACATTCAATTCCATGTCAAGAGATCAGGAACCTATAATTCTAACCAACAGCCTTCCACCTTAAATTTTTTTTTTTTTTAAGAGAGGACGGGGCTGGAGCAGTGGCTCAGCAGTTGAGGCATGCACAAGGATGTAGGTTTGAACCCCAGCACCATGTATACAACAAAGTGTCAGAGCAACAAAAGCCACATGAAAACTAAATAAAAATTGATATTCTCTCTCTCTCTCACTGTCCCTCTCTCTTAAAAAAATAAAAATAAATAAAAATAAACAAATAGAGGGACAGTGAGAGAGAAAGAGAATCAATTTTATTTAGTTTTTATATAGTCTTTGTTGCTCCCACACTTAGTTGTGTATGTGGCACTGGGGTTCAAACCCACATCCTTATGCATGCCAGCCAAGTGTGTAACCGCTGAGCCACCGTTCCAGACCGCCCCCCTCCCCGCCTTAATTATTTAAGGCTGTATTTACAGGCTTGCTGTGATCTGAAGTTTGGGTGTACCTAACCAGAAGCACTGCTATCTTTTTCTATGAGCCTTCACAGATCACAATAGGGAGGGAATGCTACAGTCACACATCATGAGTATGACTACTCCACAAAGGAAAGGCTTGTTCATGCCAAAGTGGTAGACTGTACAGGGGGCTGAAAAACTCGTGTGTGCTTAAAACAAGGCAGATTGTGCAGTATCCCTCAGAGCCAAAACCACAAAGCCAACTAGTGTTCAACAAGACTGCTATTTATTATTCATTCTCTGAAAGATTAAGGAATAAAAATATGAACTAAGCCACACCTGGAAAAGTCATGGCAAAGTGGCATGCCACAGCTTGATGGAAGCATTACAAAAGAGACGGGGAATCACATGTGCTAACTAAATCACCCCACCTCAGGGTCGAGTAATTTCATTATTCAAGCAGCGACCTCTTAAAATCCCACTTTCTCTAATAAAACCTTTTAACAAAAATCTTGTACACCAAAAGCTTAAAATATATATTTATTCTTGAACGTGCTTCTTGCTGCACGTTTGCATATATACTTGTGTGTAAGCAATACAAGTGTATGTTTTAATGTCTTTGTCCCTATTACTCTTTTCATTTTAGATTTTAAATCCTGGAAGACAGAGGTATGTCCAACTTATTTAATATTCTCCCAGAATATAACCACAAACCTCATCAGGTTGCAATAATATAAGCCCTATTTATTGCTGACACTAACTAGCTTTCAAGAGAAATTCATAGTAAGTTGTTTTTAAATGGTAGCCTTTCTAAAAGCATCACAATCCACCTTAAGATCAACATGTGCATATTCAATATCACTGTGTACAGTAAGCCCCCAAAGCATCAAACCCACCTGCCTGCTTATAACCAGAAATATAAAAGGGGAAACATGAGCTGGAGCAGTGGCTCAGCAGTTGGAGTGCTCTCCTGACATGTGTGAGGACCTGAGTTTAAACCCTAGCCCCACATATACAACTAAATGTCAGAGAAACAGACCAGACAAAAAAATAAAAATTAAATTGATACTCTTTCTCTCTTATTCTCCCCTCTCCTTTAAAAAAATAAAATAAAAAAATAAAAGGGGAAACATCATCACAAGTTCCTAAGATTGGGCTGGGGATGTAGCTCACTGGTAGAGTGCTTGTGAAGCATTTACAAGGCCCTGAGTTCAATCCCCAGCACTGAAAAGAAAAAAAAAAAAAGTCCCTAAGATAGTTATTAAAAACTACACCCATCTCTAAAAGTTCACGTTTAGAATAGTTCCAGACTAGTATCAACATGTACTAGAACCTAATACATGCCTAAAGCATAATTTCTTATTATCTTGATTACAAATATAACTTCATATTATGTTTGGGAATTTGGATTTTCTTTGCTTTTAAACAAAGATACCACCTTGTTATAACATTTCTGCATGGTTGCCAAAACAATAAAGTTGCAAGTTTCTCCCCCATCAAGTTTTTCCTTCAAGGCTGCACTTCTAAAGAGGAGACAAATACGTAAATACCAGTCATCTGTTAGGATGCTTTCTGGGGGAGAAACTGACCACCAAAAAAAAGACATTCAAGTACTCCTCAAGGGAAGACTCTGGCACAGGGCAGGCCCTACTCTGCTTACAGAAATCAATCAACTCATTGCATGTGATAATCAAAGAACAATCACACTTGTATAAACAATCAAGTATCATCTATAAAAAGTGTAAATTTATAATTCTTACTCAAATGCTTATGATTACACCAAAATATAAGGAAGCTATCAAGAGGGCAGCTATCCCATAAAGCAGATGGAGTACAGGTTTCCTGAAAATGTGCAAGATGGCTCTATTTTCTACAGCTACTGATGCCTCAGTAACCGGCCAGTATCTTAGGAAGAATGGATAGTATCACCTGACACGACAGGGTCTAAGGCTTTGCATATAGCAGATCCTTTTTTTTTTTTTTTTTTTTTTAAGAGAGAGTGAAAGAGAGAAAGAGAATCAATTTTATTTTTATTTTTCCAATTTGGTCTTTGTTTCTCCAACACTTCATCGTGTACGTGGTGCTGGAGTTTGAACCCATGTCCTCGTGCATGCCAAGCAAGAGTAGCAACTGCTGAGCCACTACTCCAGCCCCAAGCAGATCTTTGTGAGAGATCCCAAGCATAGAACTGTATGGAGGGACCACAAAACTAGTCTGCTAATAAGCTCAGCCTTTGCCTTGGTAGAAAAGCAGCCAAAATGAAAAGGCATCTACTATCCAAAAAGTTATGTGTTGGACCAAGAAGGGAAAACAATGGAACAACAGTGTTTTCTTTGCTGAATTTTGAGTTCTAAACCAGCTGCTCAGAAATTACTTTATAACAGAACCACTGGCAATGAGAAGCACTTCTGAAATCATTTAGAATTAGTAAGGCAAAAAGTCACTTTTATACACAGTGGCGGGGGTGGGATAGAAATGGAAAAGCAGGGCAGAATGACACAACCATTTCCTGCTGAGTTAGTGACTGAATCAGATCCTCAATTCCAAGATCTGTATCCTTTCCTCTATGCCATATTGACCCTAAGAGCAAAACACACACTTTAAAACATGAAAATCAGGGGTTGAGGGGCTGGAGCGGTGGCTCGGCTGTTACAGTGCTTGCTTGGCATGCACAGGTGCACGGGTTCAGACTCCAGCAACGACGTACACAACTAAGTGTCAGAGCACCGAGGGCCATGTGAAAAACTCAGTAAAAATTGATTCTCTCTGTCTCTGTATCTCTCTCTGTCACTGTCTTTCTCTCCTTAAAAAAAAAAAAAAAAAAAAAAAAAGAAAGAAAGAAAGAAAGAAAGAAAGAAAGAAAAGAAAAGAAAAGAAAAGATAATCAGGGATTGGGGATTTAGCTCAGTGGCAGAGTGCTTGCCTAGCATGCACAAGGCCCCGAGTATGGTCCTCAGCCCTGAAAAAAAACAAACAAACATGGAAATCGCTCATAGCACTTATGAGCTTATCAATGACATAAGTCAATAACTCTAAGCATCAACCCTACTTCCAATGGCTGTCACTGGACTATAGATTACACCAATGTCACCTCCTCTAAAACAAATTAATATTTAAGGAGCAAAACCACAGATATTATAGCCTGGGAAAAGAAAGAACTTTGAGGTTCCTCCAAAAGCCAGCACTGAATCCAAACATAATTTTTAAAGTAAGGCATTCTATTCTAATTCCCATAAGGCTGGTAAAAGAGCAAAACAATACTAAAACTAGTAACTATTAAGTGTTGGTCTTATAATGCAGGTGAAAACCAAATTGTAGGAGCCAGTTAGTTTAGGAAACCACACAGTTCTCCCTTAAATGGTGTAAGGGAGATCTACAGTTGCCCATGGTTGCAGATGTGGAAGCTGAAGGGAACTGCCTGATTCAAAGTTTATTTTGGGCTTCTCAACTGGTTTATTCTATTTCTTTGACAAAAAGAATGCCTTAAATTTATCCCTCAGTTTATAAAAGGCGAAATAAAATTTCTTAACTCCAAAACAGATCATGATGCTCCAGTACCTGACTTGGGTTGACAAATGGTGGCTGTCTTTTCACCAGTAGTAAGTTTCTAGATGCTGCTTGTGCTCTATGAAAGAATAAACTAAAAAGCTGTGGACACATATACAACTGTCATTTGGTTCAATTCTCCACTTCAAAATTAGACTAAGTGCAGTTATGATAGGGTAGTGTGGTTATTTTCATTCAACAGAAATTTTCTCCACAAAAATAAAAGTATCTAAGTAGGGGCTTGGGCGTTGGCTCAGTGGTTACAGCACTTGCTTGGCACGTGTGAGGACTAGGGTTCAAACCCCAGCCCCTCATACACACAAAGTGACAGAGCAATGAAAGCCACATGAAAAACTAAATAAAATTAACTCTTTTTCTCTCCTCTCCATCCCTCTCTCGTTAAAAAAAAAAAAGGCTAAGGCGGCAATATCTTATTTTAAAAACATACGTAGAAAATTTCAATTTAATGAAAAGATTCTCCTTTAAAGTTTTTCCAATTTAATGAAAAGATTCACCTTATACCAGTAAGAAGCAGCATTTGGAAATGCATATCAAATTTTCCCCTCAAAGGCATCTATCTCCCTACCTCTGCAGAGAAATGATTCTATTGTATAATATCACATCAATCCAGCTACTAAAGTAAAATACAGATGCTAAAATAAAACAAATTAGTCATAAGCATCTCTGAAAAAATTCAAGGGAACTAAAATTATAATAGGAAATAATACTTTGACAAAAAATCTACTTTATTGTGACCACTTTCAGAATCTTACGATCCATTAGGATGAAATGTACCCCTAACACACATGGCTCAGATGCGAAGGGGAGATTGAGGAGGCTCACTTGTCCTGCTGTGGAAACAGCAGACTGGAAACAACTATAATGTGACTCAACATCTGCACCATCGGCAGCTCTGAGCCCTTACTCCAGAGCTCAGGACCCAAACTCATCTTCCTCCTCTGGGCTAACTAGAAAACAACTGTTTCTCGCCTCTCTTCATTGTTTTTCCCCCATTATTTACAATTCTAAGACTTACTAATAAAGTGCAAATTTTGAACTACACTATGCATGAACAGTCAGCAAATGCACAAAATTCCTTTCTTTTCGTTTGTGGTACTGGGGATTAAAGCCAGGAGCACTCTACCACTGAGCTACATAGCCAGCCCTTTTGATTTTGCCTCAAACCCATGATCCTCCTGCTTCAGCCTTTGAAGTCACTGGGATTACAGGCATGCACCACCAAGCCCAGCTAAAATTCCTGTTTTATTCCCACTTTGGAGTGAGCCCCCTAGGAGGATAAAGTAAGGAAAAGAGAACTTGGAGGTCCACTGAAGAAAAGTACACACAGAACTACTCTTAGTCAAGATTCTTCATATCTATCACTTGTTAACACTCTTTAAATTCTATGCTAAAACCTATTTTTGTTCAGAATTGAAATTTGAATTGTTTTGGAATGTTTTCTTGAGATCGTATTTCATTTACGATTCAAAAACCAAAAAGTCTTATTAGCTCTCCTGACTTATAAAAAAGAGAACATTATCTTACAAGCATCTACCCATTTAACCATAACTTTAAAAAATCACCCTCCAAAAGAAAATCTTTTGTGAAAAGGGGATGACAACAAACCAAACTGTAAAATTCTTATGCCTAGGCTCACAGAGTCATAATCTTTTTCATGCACAGAGGGCACACCCAGAACAGAGGTCACCATTCCATTTAACAATTGTCTGTCGGAGAAAACTGATGTGGATGTGATTAGCAAGATGTGTGGGACTTGGACTTACCTTAATTACGAGTCTAACAGTACCAGCAAAAATTTAATTCTAGGTGAACTTAAAAATAGGAGACTAGGGGCTGGAGCAGTGGCTCAGCAGTTATAGCACTTGCCTGGCATGCACAAGGACCCAGGTTCGAACCTCAGCACCACATATACAACAAAGTGTCAGAGCCACAAAAGTCACATAACTAAATAAAATTGATTGTTTCTCTCTCTCACTGTCCCTCCCTCATTAAAAAAAAAAATATATATATATATATATGGAGACTACAAGAGGATGTCTAACAGTACAGGAAGTCAAATTACTCACCTTGTGCAAAGGGAGCACAAGGAATGCTCCACCTCCACTTGCTTCTATGATAATGGCAACGAATCTGGGATTGACAGCACAAAAGGAACTATCCCAGGTCACACGCGAAACCCGGATGTCATCATAGCACTGGTCATTTTTCACCGCTTGTCCAAATACATGCCGAAACTTGCTCTGTCGTACCACTCGCCTCATTGTGTCTGCAGAAGAGTGAGAATTATATTAAATTATTATGCAGCAAACTGAAACCTTTACTTTTTAAAAAAATCATATTCAAATAACTTTTATTTATTTTCATTTTTTACGTTGCATTGTGGTTCGAACCCAGTGCCTCATGCATGACAGGCAAGGACTCTACCACTGAGCTACAGAACCAGCCCCAGCCCTGAAACCTTACGTTTTTACAAATGAAAAAAAGCTCCAATTCAGAAAAACAGAATGGTATGGCATTTTTGTCTGCTCCCCTAAAAAACAGCCGGACTGCAAGTCAGAATTTCCTTTAGCAGCACATACCCAGAGAAAACTGTAAAATGTGTCAAGGAAAGAATTACAAAGAAATGAAAAATTCCTAATCCAAGTTCCAGAAGCAGTTCAGTTTAAATTTCAGGAGAAAGATTAAAGTGAACAATGAAGGAAAATTAGTCTTTCAAGGTTGGGTGGGAAGTGATAGACAATCACTTCAACCCCTTCCCCTTTCAAAGATAAGAAAACTCCAAAGTTAAGTTATCTGGTAGATGTGAAGCTGAAGAAAGTCCAAAAACAAACTTTGATTATGTGGCTTTCTCCTCAGTCTGACAAGGTAATTTTTCAGTTTGTAAACATTTCCCCAGACATCAGCACTCTAAGGTCTGAAAACTGTGTCTGGTTCTCAGTGTTTCCACAAGAGCAACTAAGCATAGTGGAGAATTCAAGAGACAGAAGCAACCAACCTGTCTTCAAGAGCCTTCTAACCTCCTAAGTCAGGCATAACAATCAAAGCAACTCAGTACCAAACTGCCTAGAGCTAAGTGCTACATGGTGAGAAGCAGAAAAAATCAGGTTAAGGCTGCTGAATGGGTCAAGAACCAGGTCTTAGCGAAGTATTTAAAGAAAAGCGATGTGATCAAAGCCAGGTTTGGGATGACAGTAAGTCTGGCAAGCAGCTCACTGGAGGAATTAGAAGAAGCTGAACTCTAGGTACCAAGCTGGGAAGGTACTGACAATAAACCAGAACTGAAATGGCACGGCTGTCCACACTTGGATAGAACAAACAGAAACTGCAGAGATTATTCTGGAAAAGAAACAAAACCAGGATGGTTTTCACATCAAAGTCTATCTTTCACCACAGTCACTTCCCAGTACACCAAGGGATCTGAGGTCGGGGGGGTGACACAAAGCTAGGTTCCTTGGCTTCTTCAAGGGTCATTTTAGACTCCAAATTCCACAAGATTGCCTGATACGCATGTGCGCCAAAAGCTTTGTGCCTCAGGATCACCAGCCCCATCTGACTAAGGTTTCATAGACTATACTTGACATAATTTTCCTGTTTGCTATGATAGGACGTTCTGTTCAAATTGGTTAGGTTAGAAGGAACATGGATACAACCTAAGTGGAACTGGAACATAGTCAAAGCTCAACAAATCAGCTGAAAAACAGCTCCTCAAGTACAGAGCAGGGCTAACACCTGTACACTTGTGCCAACGGCACATGTGATGGGCTGTTGCTAATTCCCTTCCTCATGGCCCCAGACCCACAGCTAAATTGCTAGAGCTTTTACTCTTCCAAGGCATGTGCAAAAGTGGCCTCTCTCCAGTGCGGGGGCATGTGGCTGGGCTAAGGCAATAGACCCTTGGCAGGCAGTTGAACATCCGCACTCCTCAGTCCAGCTGACTCCCAGGACCTTACACTGTGAGTACTCAGCAGAGGAGATACAAATGATGAGCTTACATTTGGCCAGGGTCCTTCATTTGTGAAACAGTATGCACTCCTCTCAAGCGTGAGACAGGTAAGACAGATTCCATGGGGTGAAAACCAGAAAGAAAGTACATCCATGCAAAAGCCCACGTGGCCAGCAGGTCTCAGAACCCATCGCCCTACAAAACCATCTGTACAAGCTGGAGTCCCCACCAGCAACCATTTCAAAAGTTTAAGTTAGCAAGGAAGAAAAAAAGGACTGCAGTATGTCAGAACCAATATCCTTCACAGTACAAGATTCTTACAAATTCATACAACTAAAATCCAACAGACCAATTAAGCAAAAGACATAAAGAGGTAATAATAATTTACAAAAATATAAAAGGATTTACCATCTTCCTGAAAGAATGAAGCAATACAAATACCAAAGGAGAAGAGAACAGGAAAGGAGCCTGTGAGAGGGCAAGTGTGCCACAAAATCTTGGAAGATGCAAAGCAGTAGTGCATATGCACTAAGGTTCTCGAAGCCTCCACTCCGCTGATTGTCTCAGGCGGAGCTCAGGAGATGCAGAACATGCAGAAGAATTGTCTCTAAAGAGGGCTACAGGAGGGCTGGAGGGGTGCCTCAGTGGCACAGCGCTTACCTGGCATGTGCAAAGGACCGGGTGCAAACCCCAGCACCTCACACACAACTAAGTGTTGGAAAAACTAAAACCAGATGAAATAAATAAAATGATTCTCCTCCTCTTATTTGTTCAAAAAAAAAAAAGGAAGGCTGTGAAGAGGATAGAATTGACGGAAAGCCTGGGTTAGGAGAAGATAGACACCCAGATCCCCTGCCTCCAGGGCTAAATGACCAGGAGGCCCATTTCCTCCCCAAATGAGGCCAGGAGAGGCAAGAGCCACACTGACAATCTGGTTCTGTAGTAAGGCCTCCAGCCCCTTGTTCCTCCTTGTTCTCACAATACCCAGAGAGCACCCACCTTACACGGGGGATCAGACCTCACTTCACCTCAGCAGTCCACCTCAAGGAGCCCCTCTACCTGCATCAGGTCAGCTTTCAAAGCCTTGTTTTTAGAATGTGGATGGACCTTAGTGGAAGGCTTCTAAGTTGAAAAATATAGACCTTTTTTCTTTGTCAAATAAACTAGACACCATCTATCCTTACAAGATTAAAATAAATATGTAAAATGCTGATTGTCTTCTTTGAAAATAATATACAAATATTTTGGTTGACTTACTAAAATAGATTAAAAATTATTTCCACATTATGCATATTGACAATTTATATTCATCCTAACTACATCTGGGTAGACTAATACAGAGAGGTCTTTAGTTACAATTATGGAGTAGAATGCTAGCTGGAGAGCAGAGAAAAGAAAAGGCGGGGGGCGGGGGGGCCAGTGCCAACACTTCAGGGTTGTGCTGAGTCAGGCATGGTGAGATGCAGCTTGCAGAGCCATGTGAGCCCATTCCCATTCAAGGTCAAACCTGACCTGGGCTCAGCTGTCCACACGTGACACAGCTGCTTTTGCTGCACAGAATGTCTCAGGCTCTCCAGGCACACAACAGAGAATAGCAATTAAGAGAGCAAACTGCAGAGTCAGATAGTGTCATGAGTGAGAAGTACAGCTGTACCATTCACTTCCTGGCCATGGTTCAATAGGGCAAGTCACTGAATCTCCATCAGACTCTCTATCAGAAAGTACAATGCATATAAAGTTGAAGTGATTATTAAGTGAGCACTTGGTGATAGGACAGAGTGGCAACAGATTAATATGGTACAGTATAGAGAGACACATGAAACTAGTCACGCAATAAATGCCACCTGGTATCATCCTAATAATTAACATAAAACACTCTGGACTCAAATTCTAGTTCTGCCATTTGTTAGCAGATTATTTAACCTCTCTGAGCCTCAGTTCCCTCATCTATAAAATAAAGGGAACGATACCTAAAACAAGAATTTAAACCAACATCTGCCAAAGCCCAGGTGCAAATGGCTTCTCCACTAAAGTCTATCAAATATTTACAGAATACCAATTCTTCACAAAGCCCCCCCACACCGCCCCCAAAAGAGAAAACACTGCCAAATGGACTGTGTAAAGCCGTTATTACCTTAATACACAAACCAAAGACGTAACAAGAAAATGACGTACAATATCTCTCATGAATATGAATTGAAAAATTCTCAACAAAATAACAGCAAACCAAATCTAGCAATTTATGAAAGGCATTATAGCCAAGTGTGGTTGTCATGTCTACAATCCCAACTGCTTGGGAGGTTGAGGCAGGAAGATTGCAAATTCAAGGTCAGCCTGGGCAATTTAGCAGGAACTTTTTTCAAAATAAAAACAAAAGGGCTTAGGGCAGTGGCTCAGCAGTTGGAGCCCTTGCCTGGCATTCGTGAGGACCCAGGTTCAAACCCTAGCAACACATACACAACTAAGTGTTAGAGAAACAAATGCCAAATGAAAATAAATAAATAAAATTGGTTCTTTCTCTCTCTTAAAAATAAAAATACAATAAAACAGTGGCTCAGGGGTTATGGTGCTTGCCTGGCATGCTGAGGACGTGGGTTCAAACCCCAGCACCACGTACACAACGATGTGTCTGAGCAAAAATAGCTACATGAAAAACTAAATAAAACTGATTCTCTCTTTCCTTCCCTCCCTGTGACCGTCCCTCTATCTCTTTAAAAAATAAATAAATAAAAGGGCTGGGGATGTAATTCAGTGGTAGATCACTTGCCTAGCATGCACAAGGCCCTGGATTCAATCCTCAGAACTACTAAAAAGTGATAATAAAAATAAAATATATTAGAGCTGGAGTGCTGGCTTAACAGTTACAGCACTTGCCTAGCATACACAAGATTGCAGGTTCGAACCCTAGCACCACATACAAAATGATGTGTTGGAGCATCAAAAGCAACATGAAAAACTAAATAAAACTGAATCCTTCTCTCTCTCTCACCCTCCCTCTCTTTAAAAAATAAAATATATCCCACAAAATTACCATATGATGCAGCAATTCCACTCCTAGATATATACCCAAAAGAACTGAAATCGGGTAGTCAAACAAATACTTATACATGAACGTTCATAGCACCATTATTCACAATAGCCAAACAACAGAAAACACCTAAATGTCAATTATTCATTTGACAAATGGATCAACAAAATGTGGTATAATTCATGCAGAAGAATATTACTTATCAATAAAAAGAAATAAAGCAGCCATCATGGTGGTGCAGAACTATAATCCCAGATAATCCAGAGGCTGAAGTAGGAGGATCCCATGTTCAAGGCCAGCCTCAGCAATTTAGTATGAACCTGTCTCAAAATAAAAGACTGAGTTTAGTGGTAAAGCACCCCCAGGTTTACAAGAATGCACCACAGCACCTGGGTAGGTGTTCTTGTATTAGTATCTTGTCCCAAACTGATCAAACTACAAATTAGGAAACTAAAGAGTCCCCCCAAACTAATTTTATAAGGGAATCTCAATAAAATCAAAAAGAATAAATGAAAAAAATTTGAACTAATACAAAGTCCAAGGAAATGCTAGGTTTGATTTTATCTATTGTTTTAGAGAGAGGGACGGTGACAGAGAAAGAGAGAGACAGGAAGAACCAATTAGTTTTTCACATGGCTTTCATTGCTCCGACACTTCACTGTGTACGTGTGTACTTGCTGTAGGGTGCGAACTCGTGTACTCACACATGCAGGCATGCGCACTGCTCCAGCCCCAGGTTCATTTTTAAATGTCATGTTAGAGGACGGTTCAACCTGGGAAAAGCTGCCTAGCTGCCTGCGTTTTTTTTCCCCCCCAGGGCTGCGGACCAAACTCGGGGCCTCGCGCATGCTAAATGCTAGGCAAGCGCTCTGCCACTGAACTAAATCCCCAACCCCAGCTGCCTGCTTATTAGGTCTCTAAAGTACAAACTCTTAAAACTGCATAGCCTTTTCTTTGCAATTGTAGGACCTTCTCAGTAATAAACATGGAGATGATGAAGCATAAGTCATTCATAAAGCAAATCAAAGAAATGTACACAAATTTCAAAATAAACTGATTTAGATAGAAGACAATGCAATGTGACTTACAAGATTGCTCTCTCTGGGGGTTGGTTAAAACCTCCATCTCTGCTAGGCGCAGAGGCACAGAACTAAAGTTCCTACAATATTGGAGGCTGAGGCAGGAGGATTACAAGTATGAGGCCAGCCTGGGCAACTTAATGAGACTCTGCCTTTAAAAAAAAAAAAAAATTAAGGGACTGGTAGTATAGTATCCCGAGAATCAATCCTCAGTACCACTAAATAAATAAATAAATTCTATATCTTAAAAATAGGAAAAATTGTCTCCCTGCCCAAGTTTCTAGGTAATGCTGAAAACTAAAATACAGAATTGGGTTAAGTCTTGACTGTGCAGAACTATCATAACAAAAATTTAAAAAACAAATAATATACCACTGTTTTAAGCTCCAAAAAAAAAATCTAGGCTGATAACTGATACTCATAATAGCTAATGTTTAAGGAAACAAAAACTAATTCTCTTTACATGTTGGGTAAGTATCTTAACCAAAAACAACTAGTAAAAATAAAACTTGCCTCTATGGTTTAAGGACTTATTTTTTGTCAGAAGAAAGTTTTCTAAAATTACTCTTAAAACAGAAAATTTACACCTTACTGTAAGTTGATAATCACTAAACCTCTAAGAGATTGGAAAGGTACTTCTTATGGTACTGCCGAGTTACATATAGAAATTTTATCTCGGTTCTAGAGTGCTTGCCAGGCATGCACAAGGACCTGGGTTGAAACCCAGCACCACATACATAACTCAGTGTCAGAAAACTAAAACCAGATGATAAAATTGATTCTATCTCTTGAAAGAAAGAGAAAGAGAGACAGAGAAAGAGAAAGTTAGTTGAGTTTATATGATGGACCATACATGAAAGGGGCTGGAGTGTTGGCTCAGCGGTTCTGACGCCTGCCTGGCATGTGCAAGAATGCAGGTTCAAACCGCAGCACAACATACACAACAAAGTGTCAGAGCAATGAAAGCCACATTACAAAACTAAAAATAACTCTCTATTTTTTTTTTTAAAGGAAGGTGCTAGAGCTCATTCGTGTACTAGGAGGCTCAGGTCGGTGTGGGTCAGGGTGGTGTGCCATCTTCCCACTCGCACGAGTAACCTGGCTGACTCAGCAGCCACCATGCATCAGATGAAGGCTAGCTTTTTGTGGGAGGGCCCAGTTTTGACACCAACAAGCAGTCACTGGAGCAGGTCTTCTCAAAATATGGACAGATCTCCAAAGTGATGGTGGTGAAATAGAGGGAGACTCAGCAATCACAAGGCTTTGGTTTTGTCACATTTGGGAACATTAATGATGCCTAGGATACCATGAATGGGAAGTCTGCCGACAGGTGACAGATCCGAGTTGACCAGGCTGGCAAGCCATCCAATAACTGATCCTGGGGGTACTGAGGTGGCTCTGCTGAAGGCCAGGGCTTCTTTGGTGGGGGCCGGGGCTGGGACCATGGTTCTCCAGAGTGGGAGGGGACCAAGGCTATGGGGGTAGCAGGTCTGAGTCCTGGAGTGGGAGCTATGGAGGCTCCAGAGACTACTACAGCAGTCGGAGTCAGGTTGGTAGCTATGGTGACGAGAGCTCTGGTGGTTCCTACAGAGACAGCTATGACAGTTAAGCTACACACAAGTAAAAATCCTTCCTGCTCAAGATCATCCTTCCAATGGCCACGTATTTAAAGATTTTGGGCGCTTCGCTGAATCGCTAATGTGTCATGAACATACCTCCTTATATGCCCACTTTTGTAATCATTTCAGTCCTGATCTTGTCAACCTAGCCTGACTGCTTCTGAGACCCACAATGGCCTCAATACTAGACTTCTCTTTTCAAGGAAGCACCGTCTGTTTTTAAAGGTTTTAAAAATGTTTTAAAAGCACTTCAGATCTTATTTTTTACCATGAGTCATGGGTTTTTAAAAACACTTGTCGGGGGGTTGTATGGCTTTTGTTTTTGCAGTGCTGGGATTGGAACCCAGGGCCTCTTGCATGCAAGGCAAGTGCTCTGTCACTGAGCCACACCCTGGCCCTGTTGTGTGGGTTGTTGGTTATTGGTGTTTTTGGTTTTGAATTTTTTTGGTTGTGTTGGGGTGTTTGTTTGTTTCTCTATTTAGTGGGATCACCCGGTGAAGTTGGGTGCCTCATTACAGCTCTGAGATCACATGGACTCTGAATCTGCTCTCCATCGGAAGCTGAGCAAGCTGTGGCTTTTTCCAACTCTGTTTAATGTGTCAGAGTGTAGCATGATAGGACACTGCATGGGCAGTGCACAGGCTGCCCTGGAGCCCACCTGCACGCCCACCTGTGTTGTGTGTGCCCCACAACACACATGCAGACACCCTTAGAGAGGTTCTTGAGATGTTTATTTATATTGTACTTTTTTACCGGAAGGCGTATGCTGTAGCCAGACACAGAGGCACACACCTGTAATCCCAGAGGCTTGGAAGGCTGAGGCAGGAGGATCATAATTTTAAAGCCAACCTCAGTAACTTCACAAGGCCCTAAGCAACTTAATAAGACCCTGTCCCAAAGAATAAAAAGGGCTGGGAATGTAGCTCAAGGATAAAATGCCTCTGGATTTGATTCCTAGTATCAATTAAAAAAAAAAAGAAAGAAAGAAAAAAGAAAAGAAATGTGCTGGAGGAAAAAAATTAGATAAGGCAGCGCTTATATTATAAAGGCAGCCAATAAAATCTATTCAAAATACCTGTGTAAATGTTACTTACTATATATTTTGTCTTCTTCCATTAATCTCATAAAAATTTACCATAACTGACATTTTCCTGTTTATTAAGAAATTATCTGGGGCTGGAGCAGGGGCTCAGCGGTTAAAGGGCTTGCCTGGCATGCTTGAGGATGCAGGTTGGAACCCCAGCACCGCATACACAATGAAGGGTCAGAGCAACAAAGGCCACATACAAAACTAAATAAAATTGATTCTCTCGCTCTTGCTCTTTCTCCCTGTCCCTCTCTCTTTAAAAAAAGAAAAAAGAAAAACCTGTTTAAAGATTCCAACAGATGTATTTCCGTGGCTCATACGAAAGGAAACACGTCCTGCTAGAAACACATGCAGGAAAATCCCTCAGAAGAGCAAAATACTGCTCTGCCCGTTTCCCCAGACCATTCTAGACTGTCACATACGGGAGTGCCCAGCAGGCTTAGATGCTATCTCAGCCAGCAGCAAACACAGAAAGACAGACTCCAAAATGTCCCATTAGGGCAAAGACATATTCTCTCTACACTGCTGCATTTATGGTAAGCATTTTCCCATGTAGAAGTGATCAAATGTACTGCTTAATAAAAGGAAAGTAAAAAAAGGACAGCAGATGAGTAGATCAATGTCCTAAACTCAGCTATTTGAAAGGCATTGCCAGTAGTTAAAAATCTCTTTTTAGGAAGTTGGAAATGTAAGTTAGGCATAGTGGTATTTGACTATAATCCCAGCTACTTGGGAGGCTAAGGCAGGAGGATCAGAAGTTCAAGACCAGCTTTAACAAATCGGCAAGAACCTGTCTCAAAATTAAAAATAAAAAGGGCTGGGAATGTGTCTCACTGGCAGAATGCCCCCGTGTTCAATTCCTAGTACGGACAAGAAAAAAAAAGTTGGAAATGTAATAATACTTAAGCCTATACAGAATACATGTTCACCACAGCAGACATCCAAAGCAAATATGGGAGGTACTGTGATTAAATAGAAAATTCAACATTCACCATTTCTGGTATGAAATGGCTGAGCTTTTTCAAATTTGCTTAAACAAAACCCATCAGTGACAATCAAAGAATTTCCCCTAACAAATCATACATTTTTATTGCATCCAACTCTTCAGCAGATTCATATATGAGACATTCAAAAAATGCTTTATTTGCGTACTTTAACAGAAGCAAAAGACCACAGCGACATACGCTACAAAGCACAGCAAAACATCAGATACATGACAGACCTCCTCAATATCAACAGTCATGACTGGAAGAGATTTGCACTCCACGAACACTTCAGATGACTGACCACAGGTATGGATAGCCTGGATAGTGATTCAATTTGTCACGACACCAAGAGTGGTAAGAAAAAGCAGGGAAAACTTCACACTCAAAACTTTCAAGTATGGGGCTGGAGCGGTGGCTCAGCGATTACAGCGCTTGCCTGACATACGCAAGTACGTTGAGTTCAAACCCCAGCACCACGTACACAACGAAGTCTCAGAGCAGCGAAAGCCATGTGAAAAACTAAATAAAAATTGATTCTATATCTCGCTCTGTCTCTCACTGTCCCCTTTCTAAAACAAAACAAAACAAAAAAACCTTTCAAGTAGTTTCATTACATTATTCAACCAAATAAAACAAAATGCCAAGACTGAGAAGCACCCATTACAATGCACTGTTTAACTCAATAAGCCAATATAATTTTTAAATGTTTCTAGGAATAAGAGATAAAAAATTACAACTAAGATCTACCATAAAGTGTCCAGGCCCAGGTCTCACAGAAAACAGGAATAGGGACAGTTCCAAAGCTCTTCAGTTATGTGACTAGCCCAAAGAAACAGAACTCTTGAGAGAGACTCAGTGACCCCAAACTACCAAGTACTGGGCAGTTCAGCTTCTCACCCCATGAACTCTCAAACTTTTTCAATAATAAATCCCCCAACACACACAATTCAGCTTCTCCCAGTCAGTGGACAGTAATACTCAGAGCTAAATCCCCATCAGCTTCTCCCGGTCAGTGGACAGTAATACTCAGCACTAAATCCCCATCACACACACAATTCAGCTTCTCCCAGTCAGTGGACAGTAATACTCAGAGCTAAATCCCCATCACACACAATTCAGCTTCTCCCGGTCAGTGGACAGTAATACTCAGAGCTAAATCCCCATCACACACACAATTCAGCTTCTCCCAGTTAGTGGACAGTAATACTCAGAGCTAAATCCCCATCACACACAATTCAGCTTCTCCCAGTCAGTGGACAGTAATACTCAGCGCTAAATCCCCATCACACACAATTCAGCTTCTCCTGGTCAGTGGACAGTAATACTCGGAGCTAAATCCCCATCACACACACAA
>PVKS010026318.1:0-28904 GCA_004027875.1 Aplodontia rufa | reverse complement strand
TATGTGGTGCTGGGGTTTGAACCCAGGACCTTGCGGTTGCCAGGTAAGCGCTCCAACTGCTGAGCCACCACTCCAGCCCCTATGGCAGGGTTTTGAGCAGAGAAGCAGCCTGTTCTGACTTAAATCTTAGATGGCTCCTTTTGCAAAGAGGCAAGCACAGAAGCAGGGAATCCCATCGGAAGGTAATTGCAATAATAATCCAGGCAAGAGAAGATGGGGCTTAGACCGGGATGGAAATGGGAGGCCCAGTCCAGCCCCGAATATATTTTGAAAGCAAAGCCAAGAGAGACAACTTGGAATTTGCACGTGGACTAGAAAAGAGAAGTATGTGGTAGCCAAGTGCGGTGGTGCATACCTGTAATCCCAGCTACTTGGGAGGCTGAGACAGGAGGGACCGTGAGTTCCAAGCCAGCCTGGCCCCAAGCCTTTGTCCTTCCTCACCTACTGGTCACTCAACTTATGACCATCCGCCCTCCTTCCCCAGTGCTGCCGTAGCTTCACATTCACAGGAGCCCCAAATTCAAAATTCTGGCCTGAATGAGTCCCCTAAGGTGCAACAGTAAGGACAAACAGTAGTAGAATCATTAACGCCCACAGTGAATACATCCAGAAACACAAGAGGGCAAGCAGATGACCTTTGACCTTCTGAGTTTGGCTTATTTCACCTGATGTTCTCCAGTTCCATCCATTTGTCCTGCAAATGACAAAATTTCATTCTTTTTTTAAGACCGAATAAAACTCCATTGTGTATCTAGACCACATTTTCTTTATCCATTCATTCGTTGATGGACCCTTAGCCTGCTTCCCGAGCTTGGCTATTGGGAGTGGTGCTGCTATAAACATGGGTGTGTGTGTGTTGCTATAGGATGGTGACTTTAATTCCTCAGGGTAAATACTGAGGAGTGCTATGGCTGGGGCATGCGGTGGTTCCATGCCCAGCCTTTTGAGGAACCTCCATACTGATTTCTACTGTGTGGTTGTACCAATTTACAATCCCACCGATAGTGTAAAGATGTTCTTTTTTCTCCACCTCCTGTCCAGCATTTATTATTATTTGTATTCTTGATGACTACCATTGGGACAGGTGTGAGATAAAAATCTTAGTGAAAGGGCTGGAATGGTGGCTTAGCAGTAGAGTGCTTGCCTGGCATGCATGAGTACCTGGGTTCAAACCCCAGCACCACATACACAGCTCAGTGTCAGATAGATCAAAACCAGATGAAAAGAAGAAATCAAATTGATCTCTCTCCCTCTTTTGCTTTCTTTTAAAAATATAAAAAAAGTTCAGGTCTGAGGGTGTAACTCAATGGTAGAGCACTTCCCTGGCATGCACAAGGCCCCGGGTTCAAACCCCAGCACCACATACACAGCTAAATGTCAGAGAAACAAAGGCCAGATGTAAAAATAAAGTTGATTCTCCCTTTCCTCCCTCCCTCACTCTCTTAAAAAAAATCTTAGTGTAGTTTTGATTTGCATTTCCCTTATTGCTAAAGATGCTGAACACCTTTCATTTTTGTTAGCCATTTGTACTTTTTCATGTTATGTAGAGATATAGAGGTAATTACTAGAAGAAATAGTTGAAAAGTTAAAAGTTGTCACTTCTGAGAAACAGGATTAAGAGTAGGAAGAGTAGGGAAGGAATATTGGTTCAGTTGAAAACCTATTTTGTGGGGACTGGAGCAGTGGCATGGCAATTATAGCTCTTGCCTGGCATGCGCAAGTACACGGGTTCAAACCCCAGCACCACGTACACAACTAAGGGTCAGAGCAACAAAAGCTATGTGAAAAATTCAATAAAAAATGATTCTCTCTCTCTCTTACTGTCCTTCTCTCTTAAAAAAAAAACACCCTATTTTATACTTTGTTGTTTCTTTTCTTTTTTGTTTTTTTTTTTACAATGAACATGTGTTACTTCATTTAAAAAAATTAAGAGACTCTCCCATTCCACCAATTCTCCAACTCAAGGTTTCTGCCATCCTCCTCTGCTCAACCAATGGTTACATTTCTTTGTTTTTTATTTTTAATTCCTTTCGTTGACATTGTGACATTGATCTTGCTTCGTGTGACGTATTTTGAATGAAAGAGCTTGACGTTTCGGATCGAATGAGCGGTTAGCATGCTTTGGGTCTTCTTTGATACAGATCATGGCCTGTCGGTGTGCGTTGAATTTACGGCTGTTAAAGTGGAGATGAGGATGGAGCTGATTGGCATTGTTTGCGATTTTTAAGGCATTTGACAAACATCAGCACTAAACAAAACCCGTCTTGGATGGCGTCCGTTGCCTGAAGTCCAAAGCGCGAGGTTGAACTGTTTTTGCGATCACCTAGAATCCTTTTCCTTATCGCTTCCCCCCACACTGTTCTCCTCCACTTGGGCTCACCTGGGTCCTGGTCCCTCTGAACCATGAGTGGTTTCCAGCCTGTGCCCTTTGTCTGTGCAGGGGCCTCTGCCAGGCGATCAAGCCCTAACTAAAACATCGTCTTGCCGTCTCGCCGGGAGCTGCCTTTCTGCTGCTAAGCCTAGTGCCACTTGTCCCAGCTGCTATGGTTTGTTTGTGTCCCTCAAAAGTTCACGTGTTGGAGCAGGGCACAGTGGCACATGTCTGTAATCCCAGCGACTTAGGAGGCCAAGGCAGGAGGATTGCAAGCTCAAAGGCAGCCTCAGCAACTCAGCAAGACCCCAAGTAATGTAGTGAGACCTTGTCTCACTGGGGCTGGGGATGTGACTCAGTGGTTAAGCGTCCCGGGTTCAAATGCCAGTGCCCCCCCCCAAAATTTTCTTTTTCTTGTGTTAGAAAATCAATCCCCAAATTCATATGCTGATAGTATTTGGAGGTGAAGTGAGGCCTTTGGAGGTTGGGATTCCATGGGTCATGAGGGTGGGGCCCTCTCATTTTTTAAGAGAAGGACAGTGAGAGAGAGAAAGAGAGAATCAATTTTATTCAGTTTTCCATATGGCTTTCTTTGCTCTGACACTTCGTTTTGTACGTGGAGCTGGGGTTTGAACCTGCTCCAGCCCCATCAATGGTTTCATAAGACAAAGAAACTCTGGGCGTGAGTTGAAGCCCTTCTTCAGTCACCAGGCGAATGACACAGCGAGAGAGCCGTTGTCAGGTACAGACCCCTCAACCTTGGACTGCTCCATCTCTTAAGAAATAAATTTCTTTTCTATATAAATTGCCTGGCTGGAGCGGTGGCTCAGCAGTTGGAGCATTTGACTGGCAAGTGCAAGGATCTGAGTTCAAATCCCAGCACCATGTACACAGCTAAGTGTCCAAGAAACAAAGGCCAGATGGAAAAATAAATAAAATTAATTCTCTGTCTCTGTCTTTCCTTCTCTCCTCTCTTAAAAAAAAAACAAACCCTCAATAAATAAATGACCCAGTCTATGCTATTCTGTTTTTACCACACACACATGGACTAGGACACCAACCCAGGCCGGTTCCCTGAGCTTTTCTAGCAGACTTTGGACCACTAGGGACCTGTGTTGTGTAGCTGTCCCCATCCACTCCACCCCTGAAGGCTGCCTGATGCGTGGGCCACCTCCAGGGTCTGCAGTTTCACTCACAGGAGCCCTGACCCCACAGATCTCTGTGCAGCACCTGTGGCTCCGAAGATACTGCCCTGCATGTTGCTGACCCCTTAGTGAACAAGTTACCAAAGACACAGCAGAATGACAGCTAAGCCAGGGACACCAGTGACAGGGCACTGTGTGTCATCAGGAGACCCGCAGTGTCCCCGAGAGAATGGATAAAGAGGAGTGACTCAACCCAGAAGCAGGGAGGGCTGCCAGGAAGTGACATTTCAGCTGTGTGGGAGTTTGTAAGATGGGTGACCCAAGAAGGAAGAAGAATGTTCCAGAACAGTATAGGAGCTGCAGAACTCCAAGACGGCTGGAGAGAGCACCACGTGACCAAGGTGGCACAGAGACCAGAGGGCGGTGGACAGGAGAAGATGGAGAGGTAGGCAGCGCTGGGGGGACAAGGGCCTTGTAAGGGTGCTCAGGGAGTTTCAGCAAATGAGCCAGGGAAGCCACCTTGTCCGCTGCGGGAGAGACGCAGGGCTGAGGAATGCTCACCTGCGTGGGTGCGGTGGAGGGAGAAGATGACCACCCCTGCCAGGGACATCAGGAAGCTTTCACAAGCAGAGAGCCTGAGCCTCAGGCAGAGCCCTGGGAACTAAGTGGCTCTTTTGGACGTAGGAGGCCACTTAACACAAAGGAGCATTTTCCCTGACGTTTTTAAGGTTTAAGAACAAGGAGCTCACTTCGCAGTAAGAATGACGGAGGAGGTTTGGCACGTCTGACCCTGCGGAAAATCAAAGTAGAGAGGGGAACTCCAAAGGCCGTTCCTCCACCTCTGGAAATGCTCATCAGACGTGGAGAAGGCTCAAGATCTTAGACATGAGCACCAGGCCATCTTCATGCCTAAGAAAAATGTGCTTTTTTCTTTCCCTTTCTCAAAAAGAAGAAAAAAAATGTTTGTTTGTTTGTTTGTTTGTTTCAGAAGTAAACAGAGGCATAGAAAATGAGAGATCCCCAGGACTTTCTCCAATGTGTTTATCTGCTTCCCACTGACTTTCTGTGTCTTGTGCTTCTCATTTTTCTAGGGCTTCCACATTAAGAATTATTACTTGAGGGCTGGAGCGGTGGCTCAGCGGTAGAGCGCTTGCCCAGCATGCATGAGGACCTGGGTTCAAACCCCAGCACCACATACACAACTAAGTGTCAGAGCAACGAAGGCCAGAGGGAAACATAAATAAAATTGGCTCTTTCTCTCTCTTTAAAAAAATTTAAAAAGAATTATTGCTGGAGGAACAAAAACTACGATACATATAATTCAATGCAAATATTCCCAATATGGGATCTTTGGCCAACACTCTTTGTATCATGGAAAATGCTGAAATTTGTTATTCAAAAAAAGATGGCAGATTTGTTCCATGTGGAACGATGGCATGTTTCCAGCAGCCTCCAGGGCTGCACATTTGTCACGGGAAAACATAGTGGCACCTCACTCTGGTCAGTAAGCCCAGGGATGACTTTCATGTTCTTCTCTTCTGTTTTCTGTTACAGCAACTATAATTAATTTTTTCACAAAATTTTGAAAATTAATAAAAGTTCCTGTTATGATATCTGTGTGTTACTTTGTAATTAAAACAAATAACAAATATGGTACCCCCAGGGATGTCAGAGAAAGCCTGGTAGGGAAGTGACATGTCTATAAAGCCTGCTGTAAGATTTTACACCTTTAAAACTTCCTGCTTGTGCTGGGTGCAGCGGTGCACGCCTGTAATGCCAGCAACTTGGGAGGCTGAGGCAGGAGGATTGCAAGTTCAAGGCCAGCCTCAGCAACTTAGTGAGGCTCTGAGCAACTTAGCAAGACCCTGTCTCCAAAAAAAAAAAAAAAAGGGAGGGGGATGGGGATGTGGCTCAGTGGTTATGTGCCCCTGGGTTCAATCCCCAGTTCTAAAAAACAAAAACAAATAAAATAACACTTCCCCAATTTTTTTTTGTTTTCTGATGAACAAAAGCTTTTATGTGGTAATTACAATAAAGTCTTAAAAAGTATAGTAATGAGAAGTACAAGCTTGACCATGACACTCCTCTGCTTACCATCCCTCCTTGCTCCTGATTGCTTTAGCCTGATATTAAGATTCTCTGCTTGTGAAAGCTTCCTAATGTCCCTCCCAGAAATAATCATTTTCTCCCTCCACTACACCCCGTTCAGGTTGAGCATTTCTCAGCCCCACATCTTGTACACAGTGGAGAAGCTAGTTTTCTCTAACTACTTTATTAACACCCACCATACACCACTCCTTTTTTTATTGTTTTGAGAGAGAGAGAATCAATTTTATTTAATTTTTCATATGGTTTTCGTTGTTCCGACCCTTCACCGTATGTGGTGCTGGGGTTCGAACCCACGTACTTGCTCATGCCAGGCAAGCCCTGTAACTGCTGAGCCACCTCTCCAACTCCTTCTTTATTTTTTCTTATGCCCAAATAATATTCCAATGTACGAATATATCACTTTTTATTAATCCAATCACTGATTGATGGTTATTTCGGTTGCTTCAACTTTGGGGCTACTAGAAGTAATGCTTTTATGAAAATTAATGAACAAGTTTTTGTTCAGACATGTGCTTATAGCTAAGGTGTATATGAGTGTATAAGAATACATTTATTTATACTGTGCTTACATGTACCTGATTACCTTCAGTATGTATCTATAAGTAGAATTGTCAGATCCAATGGTAATTCAATGTTTAACTTTTTTAATTAAGAAATTTATTTGTTGAACAATCAAACATGCTTCTAACAAAACAATATAATATATATATAAATTCTGAAAATTAGATTTATCCCCAAGTCCCCTCCCCAATTACCCACCCTTATCCCTCCCCTCTTCCTTCCCAATACATCTCTATGAATGCCTTAGGTTGTGTGTCATTACACCTTTTCAGGATTTAAAATATGAGAATTGACCTCCTTTCTCAATGGCTCCAGCCTCCACAGATGAGTGGAGACATTCGACCCTTGGTTTTCTGGGTTATGCTGATTTCACTCAGCATGATTTCTTCCATAGCCACCAATTTACCTTCAAAGGCTGCAATGTCATTGTTTCTAATTGCTGAATAGAACTCCATGGTGTATATGTACCACAGTTTTTGGATCCATTCATCCAGTGAGGGGCATCCGGGTTGTTTCCATAACCATACACCCCTCCTTGACACACCGTGCTTCACAAGCGTTGGTATAAAAGTCTCAAGCTTTAGTCTCCACTTGCCCCTGGCTCATAGGCTCAAAGAGGTTTTAGAGATGTACTGAGTAAAAGTACTTCACTAGGTGCTGAGCACAGGGTGTTACGGTGGGGCACAGAGGAGCATCCACTCAGTGTGGGGTGCAGAGGGGATGGCGCAGTCACAGACAGCTAACTCCTTGAACTCATCCAAGCCACATTAACTCTGCTGCGACTTCGGTTGCTCTCCCACATCACCCGCAGCTCTCTAATTGCCTCTCTTCAACCAGAAGGAATGAACAGATCTTCATTGCTCGTGATCTTTCTGCAGGCCTTGACACAACCCATCACCAGTACTTGATTTATTTACCTTCCAGGTATTTTCTGGGCATAATTATTGTGTGCTGACAATGCAGGTGCAGGTGTGGCCTCTGCCTTTGGGGACGCTACTCCACAGTAAGGGATTTCCATTCCCTTCGGTGCTCTGGTTTGCATATGGCTGTCCCCTTCAAAACTCATGGCTTGGTTCCCAGGGTAACAGTGTTGAGAGATTTGGGGACCTTTTTTTAAGGTCATTAAGCCGAGTGGGTTAATCCTCAAGTGAGTGGGTTAGCCTCCTTGAGAGCAGGTTGTTATAAGCAAGCCTAGCCCCTGGTTCTCATCACTTCCTTTTCTGCTATTATAACGTGGTGCAAGTCCCTCACCAGAAGCTGAGAACCATGAACCAAAATAAATATCTATGCTTTCTAAATCACTCGGTCTCAGGTATTCTGTTATAGCACAGAAAACAGACTAAGGTGCTCCTCAGTCTCCTTCATGAGTTCATTTTATCTTCCTCCACCAGCCTCTTCCTGACTCCTATGTTCTCCCAGCAATCCAGCTACTCCAGTGACTTTAAGAAATCACAGATGGGAGGCTGGAGCAGTGGCTCAACAGTTACAGTGCTTGCCTGGCATGCAGAAGGACACGGGTTCAAATCCCAGTACCACATATGCAACAAAGTGTCGGAGCAGTGAAAGCCACATGAAAAAACTAAGTAAAATTGATTCTCTCTCTCTCTCTCTCTCACTGTCCTTCTTTCTCTTTATAAAAGAAAAAGGAAAAAAAACATAGATGACTCACAAATCTCTATCTCTGAATCTCACTTTTCTCCCAATGTCCAAAAGTATCCTTTCATGGGCTTGGTAGACATTTTATGCAGAAAAAAATCATGGTGAGTCTACTGCATGCCAATCACTGGAAGCAGAGGGATCTACAAAGCAAATTTTCTCGTCTCAAGAAGCTCACAGTCAAGTGGAAATGTTCGATCTGAATAGCTTCAGATAAACTAAGCTCACATTCAAATGTATATCACTGTCCATTCTGCAATATAGAGCATCCTGTCTCCAACAGGTTTGTGTGATTTCACTGTACAGCCCCAGGGGGGTCATTCACATTGTCTGTAAATGTATGGTAAGCCCTCGACAGTTGAACAGTACACAACCTACACAACCTCACATGGCGACTTCCACTGGACACCACGTACAGCCAAGGCTAGAACAGACTGCCAACCCTCACTGCTCACTTGGAAGCTTCCTTGGTGACCATTTTCAGCTGGGTTGGAGAGTCGGACATGAATTATGCTTGCACACTTTGTTCGTACAGTTCTTTGTTCATAGAATTCTGAAAAATACCTGTCTCCTCCCAGTAAGAAAAGAGAAGCAAAGCCCAGAGCCTGAGAGACTCAGTACCTAACCTTCCCTGTTGAAATTAGGTTCCCAAGCAAGTAAACCACTGAGATGAAATAATTTTCTCACCTCACAACCCTAACCCCAGGCTGAAGGCTAGTGAGCTGAAACCCTTGTGTCTTGTTTGCCCTGCGTTCGTATTTTGAATTTAGCTGCCAACTAATTTCACGTAAATATACTGATCTTCAGCTTCTTTTGAAAAAACTAGAAGAAAGGACAACGCTGGGTTCATATTCCCAGATCGCTGCAGCCAGTGCGGCTGGGGAGCTCCCAGAGGCAGCAAATCTGCTCTGTGGTTTACAGTCCCTGGTCCCAGCCCTACAGCTACCTCCCTGGCCTGGGTGCCCCCTCTGCTACCTCCCTCCCCCCGTCCAGTCAGTCACAGGAAAATGCTTCTCAAAAACGGCCTACCCATTATTTCAATGATTTGCAAAGTCTACTAATTCATTGAATTTTCTAGTGATAACAAGTGTTGGCTATAAAATTAAAAAAAAAAAAAAACGACCACAGAACGCATTCCAAGAGCTGCCCCTCTCAATGTGCACAAACCACCAATTAGTCCTGAGCAAGCAGGAGCCCCTCCCTCACCTTTCCCCAAAAAGCCACCCAGCGATGAATTCATTTTCCAGACTCATCTCTGATCTACCTTGAAAGGAGCTCAGAGATCTCCCAGAGCCCCTGTAATTAGTTGTATCTCAAAAGCAGGACTTTGCTGCAGGGGATCAGACCATTTCGAATTAACCCTTTGTGACCCGACAGATATGGAAGAAAAAGGAAATACGATTCATAAGCAAACTCACAGAATAAAATGCAAAGCCAAGGTGCAGAATTTTCATTAAAAAAAAAAAGTGGCAGATGTTCAAAAATTACCCAGGAAGGAAACAGAGCAGTCATTCTATTGTCTTGTGCATTATAAATTGGTCTGTTTTTTAAGAAAGGTGATTTAGAAGTACGTTTCAAGATTTCATATATACAGCCAGGAGAGTTGGTGCACGCCTGTAATCCCTGTGACTTGGGAGGCTGAGGCAGGAGGATCACAAGTTCAAAGTCAGCCTCAGCAACCTAGTGAGGCCCTGATTCAAAATTTTTAAAAAGTAAAATAAAAAAGGCTGGGGATGTGGCTCAGTGGTTAAGTGCCCCTAGGTTCAATCCCCAATTAAAAAAAAACAAATATGTAGAGAGATAGAGCTATAGATAGATGAGTTCATAATTCTTACATGCCAGCTCAGCCCTCTCACTCCTCCACCCACCAGAAGATACAGAAGGGGTGTAATTGGCATGACAGGTGCTTCAGCACAGCTTGGACCAGATTGAAGGAGCTCTTTGATGTCTGGCACCTGGATCAAGACTCCCCTGCATGAAAGGTGGTGCTTTGGGGATGTGGTGGAGGGAACCCAGTAGAACCTGCCACCTTCCCAAATGTCCCTCTGTCAGAGGGGTTTGGGCTCCAGGCAGGCAGGAGCAGAGGCTGCACTCTTGTTCCCTCCCTGGGGACCTCCAGAGGCTCCAGAAGAGCCTGCAGCTTGGGCTTCCTTGAGCTGTGACCAACCCCACGGACTCATCCTGATGGATGCCACTAGAGGTGTCATCCTCCCACACCTTACGAGGAAGGGACTGGTCAACAAGCTCAAATAAGGACCCAATGTCCCCAATCCAGCCCCACACTCACTAGGACAAGCCACCCTGTACAAGTCACTGGTTTTCACGAAGGAAAAAATAAAATGCTACCTTTCCCTTCAGCATCCGTCAAGTGAGCGTCCCTGTCCTGTCCTGTCCTGCTGGATCTCCCTTCATCGCCTCCTCCTATCACCCTTGTCCCCAGCCAGGAAGTTCTCTGCTTCCAGAAGTTAACACCTCCGAAAGGCAGATTCTGCATGAGTCATCGCTGCCTTCCGCTTCTACCCTTCAAAGAAACCCGCCAGCTCCTCCCTGTGCTTTCGGGAGGAAGCCTGAATCCCAGAGGCTAGGGAGGCTGAGGCAGGAGGATCACAAATTCAAAGCCAGCCTCAGCAACTTAGCGAGGACTTGAGCAACTTAGCCAGTCCCTGTCTCAAACTAAAAAATAAAAAGTCCTGGGGATGTGGCTGCTGAAGACCTGGTGCCTGCGGGGCTCGAGCAGGGCTTCCCCTGCCGGCTGCACTCTTAGGTCCCGACCCTTTGGGTCTCGAACATCATGGGATGCTCCAGCTGACAGCTCCAAGGACTTCCTCCCAGAAGCATCCTGACCCCTGACCACTCCCAGGTACTCTCAGTGTGGGACTGACATCCACCCTATGGACTGTAATCTCCACGAGAGCAAAGGTGGGCCCTGGAAGCCCCACGGTTCCTGGAACATGTTTTCAAAGTACAACTCAAGGGCTGAAGACTATAGCTAGAAGCTAACTTCCCTCGTTGAGCCAGGGATGGGAGGGAGGATTTCAAAATCAGAACTCCAGATTGCTTGGCCAAACCAACTTTCAGCTGCTGATGGATAGAGTAAAATCCTGCATTGCAGATCCATGTTTAGTGGAATATTTTTATATTGTTGGGAAAAAAAAACAAGGGTGACTTCCCCTGGATCTGTGTTATCTACAAGGCACCTCTGGGTCCCAGCTGAGTCACAGAGAAACCTCGGACTCTCTTCCTAGGGTCTGCTACAAAGACTCCCTAGAGGGGCTTCCTGAGGACTGTTCCTCGCACTGTTCTTAAGCCTCCTCTCCCTGTCTGCCTGTCACACACACAAATTTCTGGATCCTGCAAATTGGCCACTGACCAGCAGCCTTCTGATTTTGTTTCCTTGTCTCCTCAAGGGTGGAACTGAAGACCCCTTTTATAAAGAACTGGGTGAATATGAGAAATCATAGGAAGCATACAGAATATCCTGCCTTGCAAAGAAAGGGAGCCTCTTTTCATAGTCCAGAGAAATTAATTTTACTGCCAAAAAAGAAAGAAAGAAAGAAAGAAAGAAAGAAAGAAAGAAGATGATGAAGAAAGGATGAAGGGAAAGGGATGGAGGGAAAAAATTATCCTTGAAATATCAGATCCAATAGGTTTTTTAAAATTTGTAAAACTGGAGCAAGGAGTCACAGTGAGAAATTGTCCTAGGTCAAGAAGAATTATCTAAGCTGGGCACATGGTGCACACCTGTAAGGAGGAGGAGGAGGAAGGAGAGAAGAAGGAGAAGAATTATTATCTAAAATTAGTATAAAGGAGAAAAATAAGGATTCTCTAACGATAAAAGGTAATAATCAAGTTAGAAGTCATTCCGGAGTAGCTCATAAGAGAAAAGGTCACGCCAAAGATGGAATCAGTGAAGTAGAAGACAGACTTGATCACTCTCCATAGACTCAGAGAAAACGACGAAATGATAAAAATCATGAACAAAAGTAAAAAACTATAGCAGAACTCTCTAAAGGAGCAACCACACTATTAATAAGAGAATAAAATTTAGAATCTAAATAAACATAATGGTTTGAGCTGGGCATGGCAGTGCACACCTGTAATCCCAGCAAGTTGGGAGGCTGAGGTAGGAGGATCACAAGTTCAAGGCCAGCCTCAGCAACTTAGTGAGGCCCTAAGCAACTTAGTTGAGATCCTGGCACAAAAGAAAAAATAAAAAGAGCTGGTGTAATGGTTAATCTGAATTGTCAACTTGATCAGATTAAGATAGGCCTAAAGTTGAGTCTTCTGGGTGTGTGAGTGAGGGTGGGTCTAGGAATGATTGGCAGAAGGGATAGCGAACTGAAAGCAGAGACCCACCCTAAGTGTGGGCAGCACTGGCCAATAGCTGGGAGGCTTGGATGGGGTAAAAGCCAGAGGAAAAAGGAAGCAGCCACAGATGCAATTCCAATTCTTCTTCTTTTTTAAAAATATTTTTATTAAGGAATTGAGTTATTGCACAATCATAAATGCATCTAGAGTAACAGTTGAAAGGGTTCTTGATCTGCTGTGGACCTCAGAATCCAGCTCCTTCACTCTTCCCAAGAGGACTCTGCCCAGTGATTTTGCAGGAAGTCTCCAGGCCTTCCTCCAGACTGGGACAAGTCATTGATCCCCTTGTTCTGAGGACTTCAGCACCCTGGACTGTGCAGCTGGGGGCTCCTCCAGCTCCCAGGCTGCAGGCGGCCATCACGGGGCCATCCAGCCTGTGGCTGTGTAAGCCACGCTGACAAATCCCTTCTTGATAAATATCCTGCCTATTCTGTTCCTCTAGAGAACCCTGACTAATACAGCTGTTGATGTGGCTTGGTGGATAAGGACCTCTGGGTTCAATCCCTGGTAATAATCATAATCATAATCATGGTTTGAAAGACTGGGTTTTATTTAGGCAAATAAGATCCATACACAGAAATATTGGGGAGAAATTAACTCCTACTAGTATTCGGGCATGTTATGGTTTGCCCATGTGTTGAAGGCTTGGTCCCCAGCACAGCAAGGGTCACAGATGGGGCTGTGAGGAGGTGGCTGGATCATGAGCCTTCCAGCCTCATCCATGGATCAGCCCACTGATGGATTGGTGGCTGAATGGAATATAAGGAGGGATGGAAACCGTATGAGGTGGGGCCCTGGTGAAGGGAGTGGGTCCTTAAGAGCAGATGGTGGATTGTATCTTCTATTTTTTTAAAGAGAGAGAGAGAACAAGAATCAATTTTATTTAGTTTTCCATCTGGCCTTTCTTTCTCCGACACGCAGCTGTGCATGTGGTGCTGGGGTTTGAAGCAGGGTCCTTGCGCATGCCAGGCAAGCACTCCAACCGCTGCCCATCACTCCAGCCCCTGGATTGTATCTTGTCCTGGTCCTTTTCTCTCTGTTTCCTACCCACTCTGAGGTGAGAAGCTCTGTCCACCACATGCTCCCCACCATGATGTTCCACCTGGCCAAAGGCCCAAAGTAATGGCATCAGGTGACCATGGTTGGAACCCCATGAAACTGTGAGCCAAAACTAACCTTTCTCTATTTAACTGCTTTTCCTCAGGTATTTTGTCACAGTGCTAGAAAGCTGACTAACGCTTCAGACATGTACCCTACAACACTAAATGGTTAAAAAAAAATGAAGTTTCATTTACAAAGGACTGAAGAGTCATCATCAGAGGGTTCAGTTTACAGCCGAGTTCTCATTCGGGGAGAATTACCAGACAGGTTTTCTCAAATACAGAAAAACAAACCCTGATTAAAGCATTTAAAAACCTTCTTGAGAAAAATGAAAGGGCCATCAAAGATAAATACAAAAGAATGAGATATTAGTGACTAACAGGGTTAGCCTGATACTTAACTGAAGCCAGTTAAATAGAATAAAGATGATAATCCCAAAACATTGTTTTAGAACAAAGACAAGGTTCGTCATCCCTCCAAATGTGTGTGTATCTAAAATTTTTAAAGTGGTGGAATTAACTGGGAAATGGAAAATTTTCCATAATGAAATTCCTCCTCTTTTACAGGAAGGAGCACCCCAAAAATGTAGTTCTGAAATCCATTTTTATAGTTTAATGAAAGGCTTCAGAACCTCTTTAAAAATTATTAAGATGCTGTGTGTGGTAGTGCATGCCTGTAATTCCAACGGCTCAGGAGGCTGAGGCAGGAGGATCCCAAGTTCAAAGCCAGCCTCAGCAACTTAGTGAGGTCCTAAACAACTTAACAACAGTATGTCTCAAAAGAAAAAAAATTAAATGGGGATGTGGTTCACTGGTGAAAAGCCCCTGGGTTCAATCCCTAGTACCCACTCCCCCAAAAAATATTAAGGTACCTACTAATAGAATTAAAATCAAGTTACATGCCTTCCAAGTTTTTACAGAGGTAACGGAAATCAAAGCCATTTATTGAGGAAAAAAATTTTAAAATAAAAATAAAAGAAGCATCAAAGACAACATGAAAACAAGTAATGTTTCCAGTAAGAAAATACCTTAATTCCTTAAGGGGCTGGAGCGGTGGCTCAGCGGTTAAGGCGCTTGCCTGGCAAGCACGAGGACCCAGGTTCAAACCCCAGCACCACGTACACAACTAAGTGTTGGAGCAACTAAGGCCATGCAAAAAACTAAATAAAGTTGTTTTTCTCTCTTACTCTGTCTCTCTCACTGTCCCTCTCTCTTTATTTAAAAGAAAGAAAGAAAGAAAGAAAATACCTTAAATAACGTAGTGGCAGCCATCATGAGAAAGTCACCGGAGGGCCTGAATTCAGACGATGACAGGGTTGGTTTCAAAGCCACATCCAAGAGCTGTGTAAGTCGATGATGTGGCCAGGGGCAGGGACTCAAAGAGAGAGAAGACATCCCTGATCCAGAGTTCCTGGCATGTGTGACCAGGAGGTCAGTGGTAGGAGTCAGAGAGAATCCATCCAGCCTTGGAGGCATCCATCGGATGCACCTGGTCATCCTGACGTTGTTTACCTATGTGGCTTGGGCAATGGAATTCTCACAGCTGAAGGAAAACCAAGTCCATCCTGCCAGCATTCCTGTCGATGACTGCACTTGGAGAGGTTTTATGGGTTTTTCTTCAATTCAGCAAAAAAAAAAAAAAAAGAAAGAAAGAAAGAAAAGAAAACTTTACAAAACCCACAAAAAGATTTGTTTAGTCCCCAACAGGGACCAGGAACCCTCTGCATTCCACTGCAAGTGGAGGAACAGCTGAAAAGGAAGCATAAGTGATTGGCATCTGCAGCACCCACTGTGGTTTCTGTAAAAGGAGAAAGGGTAGAGGCTCAGGTGGCCTCCTCAGTCCCAGCTGGTTTTCAGCTCTGGGCCTTTCACTTATCCGGAAGGGTGCCTTGGTTCCTTCCCTGGCACACCGAGGACAGTACCCAGGGCATTGGGGCATCATGAGAATTGTACATGTAAAAGGCTCGCTCCGTGCATGACGCTCAACATCTCTTACCTGTGGTCATTCTGATGGAGGTCCAGCCTGAAGTCTGTTGGCTGCGGCCTCCACGTTACTCCAGCCTCGATGTCACTCTTCAATGGGGACGAAACCTCTGCCTTTAATCAGACCTTATTGACCACACTTGCTAAAATGTCTGATTAAATGTCAAGAATTTATTACTGATGCTGTAAGAAGGCTTAACTTGTCTCCAACATCATTCCAAAAGTTTCCACAAATTACTAAATATACGTGATGAAAACATGTGTTGATCAAAATATCTAATTATATCTATTTGTGCATATGCACGAATGTGTTTTGTTTTGTTTTGATTTTGGGGAGGGTTTGGTTGGTTGGTTGGTTTTTTAGGTACCAGGGATTGAACCCAGGAATGCTTAACTATTGAGCCACATTCCCTGCCATTTTTACTTTTTATTTTGAGACAGGGCCTCACTGAGTGGCTGAGGCTGGCTTTGAATTTACAATCCTCCTGCCTCAGCCTTCTGAGTCACTGTGATCCCAGGTGTGTGCCACCACGCCCTACTAATTTTACTTTTTTATAATCTAGCTAAAATTCTTTGAGCACTAACACAGTGCTCTTCTAACGGACCTAATCATCATCATAACCCAAGTGAGTAACTTTTATTAATCTGGACATTTTCAAGCTGGTGAAACTGAAGCACAGAGAAGTTAAGTTACTTGTACATGGTCACACAGCTGGTTGTAATGGAGCTGGGTTCAAAACTGGCTTGGTCCTGTCCATCAATATCAATACAATTTTACCTTCCGGTGCTACCTGCCATCATACCTACAAATGCACCCCTACCTTCCAAAGGGACCTACTCTACCTTGCTCAGCAAGAGACACGCTGTGTCTCTTGCACAATAATTCCTCAGGAACCCAGACAAGGCATGTGAGCTGTCCTGGATTCTACCGCCATTCTGATGGGTTGCAGCCAGGCACCCCTCAGCTCAAGTGCTTTGTCTTACACTCGGTGGGAATGGAGAAGTCTTCCTAGTAAGAACTGCACCCTAATCCTGGAGGTGAGTTACCAACAAGCCGTGGTGAGAGGTTTGGGTGGGAGAGTGTGTCAGGAGGCTGTGGGTGCAGATGTGCACAGGCGGATGGCATTCTTGGTTAGGTGGCACACCACAAAGGAGAGGACAGTCAGAAGCAGAGGAGACCTGGGACAGGGCGGGCTTACAGTGCCCAGCCCTGCCCCTGCCTTGCTGGGCTGGAAACGTCACTGTTGACTGATGGCCCAGCTGAGGGCCCTTCCTGTAACTCAGTGGCCCCCTGCAGCTGACAAGCAGCCCCTGGAAGTGGAGTGTTTGCCAAGCCACAGTGTCCCTCTCGGAGGCCCCTCACATGGGACAGGGGACCTAAGGCAGAATTAAGGCAGAGCTATTTTTTTAGATGCATTCCTGGCTCTCACTGGGCACGGCATGACAGGGGCCGGGAGTGGCATCTTTAACAGATGACTCAAGCGCTCTATTTCAATCTGTTCCAAGTGCTGCCGTGACAGTCGATTTTTTAAGCCTTGTCATCTTTCAGAGCCATTAAGTCAGCAGGCACAGTCGTCTGGCACTGAGACACAGCTACGACTTCACAAGGTTTAGCAGACAATCCATAAAAGGCATTTCTCCCCCCGCTGCACCCACCCACCGCCCACCCCCAGCTCTTCGCATTAAAAGAAAAAAAAAAGTCCCATCGCCACCCAAAACATAATAATGAGTGTGCCTTCGGAGCCCCGAGCGCGGCACTGCAAGGAGAATCCGCAGCACATCCCAGTCATTCTTTGGGTTTTCATTGAAAGAGGATGATAACTTTCAACTCGTGCGGTCTGGCGTCAAGAGGCCTGGGTTCTAGTCCCAGATCTGCCCCCTACATACAACGTGGTCTCGGGATGCCATGTGACTGAGTCACCGCGTTCTCCTCCGTGATGCTGATGGTGGTATCAACCCGGCCCACCTCTGTACATTTTCGGTTAAATGAGATGATGCATGGAGACTGGGTGGCTTGGGCGAGGACCTAATCAGTGCTGCCTCTTATTAGGAAATAAGTAGGGAATGAAATTAACTGGATGAAAACCATCAGCAAAAATTCAAAGTCTCAACAGCCTGGAGTGGGAGTCAAGGCTGAGGATTTGGGATGGGGTGAAGGATGGAGCAAGCCCCTGGCAGCTGGATTCCTCAAGGTCCCTGGGAAGCATCTGATGTCATTTTTTGCCTGCTTTATAAGTGAAAAATAAGGAGGTAATGGGTTTCCTTCCTGTTTCCCAGCAAGGCAAAATCAAATCTTTGCTGTCAAGTTGAGTGGGCTCTCCAGAGAAAGGAATTACCTAAACAAAAGTTACTTTTTAATCTTTTTATAAGTAGCGAAGGTAAAAGACTTCTTTGAAATTAATTACAGAGTTAGAACTGGTTCTGTTTCCAAGTTCCTTCTTGGCCTTATAAAAATGGAAGTGAGATTTCCCAGCAGGGCAAGAGAAAGAAATGTTTTCTTTAGCAAAGGACTGCGGGCCATTTCTCATTCCAGCTCCTTTGGGCCAGAGTCCCAGGTACTCCGATCTCCATCTAGAAAGCCTCGGTGGGGAAATAATAATAATATGTTCCTGCTCCTCCAAGACTGCCAAGTGTCATGCAGATATTAACTAATTAATTCTCCTAAGTCAGCAGAGAAAATTGCTTTCAAAGATTTCGGAGCTCTCTTGAAATGTAAATGAGGTCTCAACCCAGACCGTCCCTCCCAATGCTGAGAGCATACCAATGGCTACTGGCACACCTGGAATAAAGCAACCTCGCCTACAGAGAGTCCAAGGGAGCTGGGCGTGGTTGTGCACACCTGTCATCCCAGCGATCAGAGGCTGAGGCAGGAGGCTCACATGTTCAAGGCCAGCCTCAGCAACTTAGCGAGGTCTTGTCTCAAAAAAACAGAAAGGGATGGACTCAGGGGTAGAGTGGCTCTGGACTCAATCCCCAGTCCTGACAGGGAAGAAAAAGCCCATATGACCTGGCTCCTGCTCCCTCTCCTCTGGTCAGACTGACTCCAGTCCAGCCTTCTCATGGACTTTTTTTTTTTTTTTCAAGCAAGAGGGACAGGGCTGGAGTGGTGGCTCGGTGGCTATGGTACTTACCTGGCATGCACAAGGCTGCAGGTTCGAACCCCAGCACCACATACACAACAAAGCCTTGGAACTATGAAAGCCACACAGAAAACTAAATCAAATTGATTCACTCTTTCTCTCTCTCACTGTTCCTCTCTCTTAAAAAAAAATGAAAGAAAGAAAGAACGAACGAACGAATGAACGGGCTGGGGATGTGCCCCTGGGTTCAATACCTTGTACAAAAAAAAAAAAAAAACACAGCAAGGGAGTGTATGTGTGAGAGAGAATCAATTTTATTTAGTTTTTCATGTGGTTTTCATTGCTCCAATGCTTCATTGTGTGCATGGTGCTGGGGTTCGAACCTGCATCTTGTGCATGCCAGGCAAGCACCGTAACCACTGAGCTACTGCCCCAGCCCCATCTCAGAGACGTTTGGATGTTTCCTCTGTCTAGAATTCTCTTTTCCTACCTTTATGTATAACTAACCTTGTTCTTTGGCTCTCAGCCCAGGTGTTATCCCCCCGCCCAACACCTTGGCCACTCTTTTGAGCCCACATGTCCCATCTCTTATCTATTTTATTTTCCATGAAACACTGATCATCAAGCTACATTATCTCCCATGTTTGTGTACTTGGTGAATTGGTCAGCTTTCCATGATTGTAACAAAATACCTAAGATAATCAGTTTAAAAAGAGGAAAGGTTTATTTTGACTCATAGGTTTGGAATCTTCAGTTTGTGGTCAGTTGTGGGACCTCATGGCAGGGGATCATGGTAGAGGGAAGCACTCACCTCACGACCAGGCATGGAAATGAGAGAGGAGGAGACCAGGATCCCACAATCTCCTTCCACGGCTTGACAGGACTTTGAGAACCTAAATTTCCCACAAGGCCCCACCTCTTAAAGGTATCCACCGCCTTTCAATATCACCAAGCAGAGGACCAAGTCTTGATCATAGGTGCCTTTGGGAAGCATTCCAGATCCAATGACCTAAGCACTTGGTCCTTGTCATCCCAGCTAGGAAATGAGACTCCAGTTTGCTGCTCTGTAGCACTTTTCAATGGGCGTGGAATAGGAATATAATAGACACTCAATAATTTTTCAATGAGCAAATCAAGGAAGGTAAAAGCAACGTGATCTACTCCCTGTGCCCAAATTCACTGAGTAAGGAGATGATGTTTGTGCACAAAACTCCCTTCTCTAAGATGCTTAAAACTCTTGGAGACGTGATCCCAGTGCTGCTTCTGCCCAAAGGCCCTCTTCTTTGCCTTGAGTAGACTCAGAAGGCTCTCCTGATGTCACCCATGCCTGAGGACAAACTGCTCTCTCCGAACGTTCTCCACCGGGTTCCTGGGCCTGTCTGCTTTCCCAGTGGACAGTGGGTGCAGGGAGCTGTGGGCTTCTGGGCTAAGCCCTGGCACTCTCAACCAACTCCCTTGACGAGGCAGAACCACGGTTGGGAGAGGAAGGAAATCAGCAAAACCAAGTCCCCAGTGAACCATGATCCCATCCCACTGGGCCCGGAGATTCCTCAGAACAGACCTCGTCACTGCCTGTTCCTGCATCATGCACTGAGCTGGGCTCTGTACAACCTAACCCTGCTAAGTCCCCCAACGCCCAGGCAAGGTATAATTGTGCACCCTAAAAAAATAATCTAAGGCTCAGAGAATTAACTTATTCCAGGTCACAAGACGGCAAAGAAACTGACCATATTTAAGTTTATCAAACTTCAAATAGCCTTTCATTTCCAAAATTACCTTAAATGCTAATGAAATAACTACCTTTAAGAAACACTTGTCCTGGGGCGGCAGTGGTGGCTCAGCAGTTACTGCATTTGCCTGGTATGCGTGAGGATTCGAGTTTGAACCTGTCTCTCTCTCTCTCTCTCTCTCTCTTTAAGAGAGAATGACACTGAAAGAGAGAGAGACAGAATCAATTTTTATTTAGTTTTTCATGTGGCTTTCGTTGCTCTGACACTTAGTTGTGTACATGGTGCTGGGGTTTGAACCTGTGTACTCACGCATGCTGGGCAAGCACCATAACCGCCGAGCAACCGCTCCAGGACCTGTCCCTCTCTCTTTAAAAAAAAAAAAACACATCTTAATGTTTACATCAATGGCAAGTCTCTATGTGCCTAGAAAGCTTGTATATTCCAATAATAATATTCATTTGCAGATTATGCTTTTATTAGTGCATTATAGTTACACTTAATATTGGGGTTCGCTTTGACATAATCATATATGCATGGGATATAATAAGTGATCACTTTATTTCAGACTCTGTACTTTATTATCCCAATTAATTCTCACAATAGCTATAAGGAGGTCTAGGCAGGTGGGACCAGGTTGCCAGGATTTAAACTGTGGCCCTTACAAGCTGGGTGAGCATAGTTGGGCGTTCTCTCTCTGTGCCTCAGTTTCCTTATGAGCAAATGGGAATAACTATTAGCTGACTCATAAGGACATGGTAAGGATTGGATTAGTTGTTACACATAAGAGCTCAGAGCCATGCCTGGCACCTACTAATAAGCACCCATGAAAGTTATCTGTTATTACTCGTCGTCATTAAACAGAGGCCCCTGGGAGACACAGGCTTTCCATGCGGGTGACCGTGTATGGGGAGCCTCAAACCCAGAATGCTGATATCACTGCTGCCTACCTGGACTCCGACAGCCGCCCCTGCATGAAACACCCACCATCTGCTCTTCCTCCTCCTTCTCCTTCCCTCCATCTGGGGGCCACCTAGACTGAGGGGAGCCTTTTGAAGCTCCCCCCTCCTCTTCAGCTCCATTGCCTTTGCCCAAGTTCCTAACCTTGATGAGAAAAAGGAATTGTAAGATGTCCTAAGTTGAATTACAAGGGTGAGAGAACGGAGGAGAGGGGCGATCGGAGAGATCAGGCAACGTGTTATGGACCAGGAGCAAAAGACTGTTCTACATTCTTGAAGGGATTTAAAATCTTAACCCATCACCACCCCCTAGGTGCACAGCACCCTGCGTACAACCCCAGAAGCAGCAGGTACTTCCTAGGGACCACACTTCCATCCCGAAGCTGTCCCCACTTCTCCGAATTCCGCCCCTCTCATCAACGGCCAGTGTAGGTCCCATATAAACAACGTCTACTCTCCTTCCTCAATTTTTCATTATATAAAGAAAATGCTCTTGGCTCTGATCTGGTGGATCCATTTCCAACTGCAACCCAGCTCTGCTGCTAGTAATTACAGGAACTTGTCCCAGGACAGGGCTAGCATTCTAACTGTTCAATAAAGCCTTTTATTTCAGCTGTTCATTTCTTGGTCTCAAGAGTTCAGGTTTAACATCCTTATCATGGATCCCTGAACGCCTGTGCTCATTTCCCAATTGGTCTCTCTGATGCCAGCCAGTCTCTCCTGGATACAGCTGTACCTGCAATCTCCCTAGAAAACAGACGGGTCCTGGGTGAGGCTCGCTCAGAGCCCCACCCTCGTCCTTCTCCTGCAAGCTGGGTCCCCCTCCCACCCACTCTCTCCCCAGTGCTGAGGGAGACTGGTCCCATCGTCCTGCACATGCTAAGCGAGCAACCGTTCTACCACTGAGTCACATCCCCAGCCCTGAAGGCTGACTTTTTTTTTTTTTAAGAAAGAGAGGACAGTGAGAGAGAGAGAGAGAGAGAGAAGCAATTTTTATTTAGTTTTTCTTGTGACCTTCATTCCTCAAACACTCAGTTGTGTACGTAGTGCTGGGGTTTGAACTCGAGTACTTGTGCATGCCAGGCAAGCCGTGTAACCGCCGAGCCACCGCTCCAGCCCCCTGAAGGCTGACTTTTGGAAACCCTGGTGGGAGGAGGAGAGAAGTCAGGGCCTCCTCCATCTCTTTGCCAGAGCGGCGATGACATGTTTTTCTGGTTGGATTTTGAGTGATCGATACTACCCATCAATCACCTGCTTCTATGCTTCTATAGCTTTCCAGAATCCTCATCTTTTCTCCATTAAGAAAAAAAAAGTTCAAACACCCTGGAAAGTCCTTCAGGGCTATGGAAATCTGGGACCTGGTCACATTTCCTGCAAACACACAAGTTCCTGGTACCCTGAAGTTTCTACTTTCTGGAATGAGCTGTGATTGTTCCCAGCTCAGGGCCTTTGACGATGCTGTTTCCCCTGCCTGAAATGCCCTTCTCTGCCTGGCACATTTTCTTCACATTTCCAATCCTTCCCCTGAAGTGCAATCTCTGCAAGGGGTCAGAGTGACCCTTTTAAGATGAGATTGTATTTCCTCCTATAACCTTCCAGCATCTCCAAATAAGATCCGAGCTCTTTGCTGTGACTAAGAAGACCCTGCAGATTCTGACCTCTCTGAGCACTTTCCCCAGCTCACACTGCCCCAGACACACTAGCCTCCTTGAAGCTCCTGGAGGAAACCAAACCTGGATCTTCCTGAAGTCTGCTTGTTCCCCAACATTCTCGCATGGCTCCTTCCTTCGTGCCCAAATGCCCCCTCTCAGAGTGGCCTCCTCATCACCACCTAGTCCAACGTTGCCCCTCTGACCTCTCTTATCTGTTAGTGCCTCCTTCCAGACCTAGCCCAAAGCCAACTCAGTTTGCTTCTTCCGCGGAACTTCCCCAGAACACTGTATGTCACTGTCATTGTCACTGCTAAGATTTACGGAGCTTTGAGCGTACTACTCATGAGACACTTTTGAGGAGCCGTACACATATGATTTCACTGAATTCTCACAACAACTCCAGGACCAGTACTATCATCATTCCATTTTGAAAAGGGGAAACTGAGGCACAAGGAAGTAAACAAAGTGTCCATGACCGATCGAGGCAATCAAGGAAGTGACTAGCAAACTTGCAGGATGGTAGATCCCCCAAGATAGGAACCACGACCTCATTCTTTCTCTGCCAATTATTTGTTGAATACCAATGGTACACCCTGTGCTCAGAAAAGGGAATACAGCAGCAAAAATGCAGAAAGGCCTCTGGTTACACAGCACTTCGGGAGGGGAACAGGCATCAAGCATAGTTACTACATTCTTAATTGCATTGGAGTGAGCTGGGAAGATGAAGCTCAGGGTGCCAAGAGTAAATTACACGGACAGGAAAAGTCTCAGGGAAGGCAGGTCGAAAGAACAGATCCAGATGTTAGGAGGAAAGAAGAGGCTTTTCAAGCAAAATTCCTGCATGGGAAGGCCCAGGGCAGAAAGGTTCTAAGTGCTTGGAGGGACTCAAAGGAGACCCACATGGCCCCAGAAGAAGAGAGCATGGGCGGGGACAGGAGAAGGCTGGAGAGACAAGTCATGCATGGTCACAGGTGTGCCAAGAACTCCAGGCCAGGGCCAGGTGCGGTGGTGCACACCTGTAATCCCAGCAGCTCGGGAGGCTGAGGCAGGAGGATCACAAGTTCAAATCCAGCCTCAGCAACTTAGCAAGACCCTAAGCAACTTAGCGAGACCCTATCTCAAAATAAAAAATAAAAATGGGGCTGGGGATCTGGCTCAGTAGTTAAGCACCCCTGGATTCAATTCCTGGTACAAACAAACAAACAAACAAAAAAACTCCAGGCTGGGTCTTCTCTGTAACCCCAGCATGCAAAACACAGCGGGTGCTGCCTAACGGTCTGCAGTAATTGTTACTGTTTTCAATGAAGGAAAGAATGATTGAAAAATGATTAAATCTTTTTGTGGGTTCTATCTCCCCATTTTCCAAGTTAAAATAGAAAAAGATAGCTACCCTTAGACTTTGGTAAAGAAAACATTTCACTAGGGAGAAATTGAATTTAAAATAAGAGTTGGTCTTTTTGTACAGGGAATGGTTCATTCTTTCATTACCAGTACTTGTACAATGGTTATTAAAATCACAGGAAAGGGGGCTGGAGTGGTGGCTCAGCGGTTATGGCACTTGCCTGGCATGCGTGAGGATGTGGGTTCGAACCTCAGCACTGTATACACAATGGAATGTTGGAGCAATGAAAGTCACAAGAAAAACTAAATAAAATTGATTCTTTCTCTCTCTTTTAAAAAAATAGGTAAGACTCATATGAATCTATAGCTATGGATGTTTTTTATTTTAAATATTTTTACTGAATCTGAGCTCAAGACAGAGGTGTTCATTGCAAGCAGGAGTCTACAGCCTGGAGGAGTATTTTATTTACTGATTTGGTGTTTGAAATAGGTCATGTGATTTGTGGGAGAGTTGTTTAAACAAATTGCACAGTCCCTGGATGTATTACTTTGGGTTCCAGAAACTAATGGAGAGTAAGAGGGAGAATGTGACTTCCTGTCTCTAACGCCCAGTTTCTGGGCTGCAGATGCATGGCCTCTGAGCTGGACAAGGCAGAGGAATGGCTTCTTCTTGGGGCCCCCAGAAGAAACCCAGCCCCACCCACACCTTGGTTTCAACCCAGTGCAACCCACTGCAAACTTTTGCAGACCTATCAGATAACACAGTTGGGTTGCTTTAAGCTACTAAATGTGTGGTCATTTGCTAAAACTAATACAGGAAGGAACATAAAACCAGGGAACAACAATCTGACTGGCATCGGATTTCTCATTAGCAACAAACTTTAGCTAGAAGATGCTGGTGCGTGTGTATGGTGATACGTTTACAAATCTAAAGGAAGTGGATGAAGAAAGCCTGAACAGACCAATAACTATAAAAGATGGGAAAGGTCAAGGTCTACCATTTTGTGAGATCGCCATACTTGCATAGATTTACATCCAAGGCTGTCTACTCTTTAAAAAGTCTGAGTGAGTTTCTCTCATCTGTGGAAGCTAGAATACATCAGGAAGCAGTATGTTAGAAAGCTAAGCTAATAATCTCAAATTGTATGATTCTTTATCAACAGAGAGATGATTGCCTAGGATACCTGGAGCCGTAGTGTGGGGGACAGGGTGGGGGGAGGGCTTAGGAAGAACTCCTAGGAGACTGGAGGGTGGGAATATGGGGGAATCACCTCAGAAGGAGACCTCTGACCTCCACGAGATATCATTTAACTCAGGGAGTCTTCTGGGGGAAACAGCAACATGGGGAACCCAAGCTGGGCATCCATGACATGGCATCAGCCTTGGATAACTAAGTATATATGCATTTGTTCTTGATTGTTTGACAATGTTTCCCTCTCGATTGTAACTCCATATTCATCTAATTTAAAAAAAAGTCTGAATGATTCCTATACTATTTAAACTACATTAGGCCATAGGAAAAGATGGAACTCCTCAAGCTAACTACAAATCCAAAAAGTTAGCAAAGCATTGTGCACAGAGTTCCCACAACTACTCGGCTTTCTTCAGGCCCCGGCTGCAGTGATTTCCAAACCTACTTCATGCAGGTGGTTTTGAAGATGAAAAGGTTTGCACACATACCCAGCTTAGAACCGTGTCTGGCAAGCGCATGGTAAGGCCCACATGGTTTAGTCAGCTTGCTGTGATGAAAAGATCTGAAGAGCACAATTTTAGAGGAGGAAAAGTTTATTTGGGGGCTCATGGTTTCGGAGGTCTCAGTCCGTAGACAGCAGGTTCCGTTCCTCCAGGATTAGGGGAGGCAGGGCGTCATGGTGCAGGAGTGTGGTGGAGGAAAGTGGCTCAGGGCATTGCAATCAGAAAGCAGAGAGAGACTCCACTCACCCCCTTCCCCCCCGGGGCTGGAGCCATGGCTCAGCGGTTATGGCCAGCACCATGTGCACAACAAAGTGTTGGAGCAACGAAAGCCACGTGAAAAACTAAATAAAACTGATTCTCTCTTTCTCTCTCTCTCTCTCTCTCTCTCTCACTGTCCCTCTCTCTTTAAAGAAAAGGCACACCCCCAATGACCCACCTCCTCCAGCCACACCCTAGGTGCCTTCAGTTATCACCCAGTTAATTCCTATGAGGGGGTTAATTCATTGATTGGGTTAAGGATCTCATAACCCAACCATTTCACCTCTAAGCCTTTGCATTATGTCACGCATGAGCTTTTGGGGAACGCCTCACATCCAAGCCACATGTGTGCAAGCTTGATATTATTACTGTTATAAAATTAGAATCACTTATTATCCAAGCCTGATAAGGAAAACACAAAAGATGGAATCAACGCACAAATTCACTTATGAATGCAGATACATAGTTTCCAACGAATGATTAGAGAATTAAACCCATCAGTACCTCAGAAGAGTTGCACTCCGGTAATAGGAACAAAGGACAGGCTAAAATCACAATATCTATCACCTCGATCCATTGTCTCAACCAATTAAAGAAGAAATTGTGTATGTTGTATACACTTATCAGATAAATCTTTTCAAAATCATGAGCTTTTCTCTGGGCTAGAAGTTGTCATGCATTACTTTTTTTTTTTTAAGGAGAGAGAGGGGCAGTGAGAGAGAGAGAGAGAGAATCAGTTTTACTTATTTTTTCCCGTGGTGTTCATTGCTCCAACACTTCATTGTGCACATGGTGCTGGGGCTTGAACCCACATTCTTGCGCATGCCAGGCAAGCACCATAACCACTGAGCCACCACTCCAGACCCATCATATATTACTTTTAACAATTAAATAAATCTAGAAAAGCCAATTTGGGCAATATGCAAAAGCTATGGAATGCTAGAACAATAAATTTGGATTTATCAAGCATGCAATGGGAAAAATTGAAGCTGTAAAATGACATAATAGGCCTTCTTCTGTGAAGATAAGTAGTAGTAGAGATACCGAAGGCCAGCGAACCTTTAGGAAATTATTTCAATAGTCTAATGAGACACTAAGCTGGGGCAGGGATGGTTCCAGAGGAATTACCAGTAGTACCATATTGGAGAAGTGAACAGAATTGACTAACCGAACTCCAGAATGGGCAGATGCTTTTCCTACCTGGCTGGGGAACCTTGGTGGAGGGAGTACTTTGGGAAAGATGGCATTGAGTTTAGTCAAGTACTCCAGTGGTTGGAAAACACATCAGAAGTCTCAAATGAATATAAGGGCTAAGAAACGAAGAGAGAGATCATTCACTGTGCAATGATCTCTGCGGAGCTGTAAAAGCACACAAGGCCACCTAGAGAGGACAGGCCACCCACAAGGAGGGCTGGCATTTCAATGATGGAGTGAGGATAAGTCACACAAGAAGCTGGAGGAGTTGCTGGAGAGCCGGGAGCATGCAGGATCGGGGAAACCAGGGGACAGTTCCAAAAATATTGTCATGGCCGCCAGGGGTTCGGAGGAACAAGGTCAGTGAAGCCAATTGAATGCAGGGATCTGAGCTGAATTTTGCAGCTTGCTGGTTAGGAAGATAGGGAGCAGGAAATCTAAGCTACTTTTCAGTACCAGTGAATAGGAGCTTAAATTTGAGGATCAGGCTGACATGGATTCAAGTCCCAGCTCCTCTATTGAACATTTGTCAGTTATTTCATATCTGGGTGCCTAACTTTTCTTATATGTAGAATAAAGGTAATATCCATCAGCACTAAATTCATAGGAGTGACTGTGACAGTTGAGATAATCCACATAAGGGGCTTAGAACAGCACCTGACCTGAAGTAAGTGGTCAATAAACCCAGGATGTTATCCTAACTTCAATCAAACAGATGATGAGTTCATCTGCTTGGCAAGGGCAGGAAGCAGAAGGCAAGGCATGAACAGCTGCTTCTGTAAATGAAATCGGACAACTTCCCATCGCTTTAAAAAACATGAGCAGAGGGGCTGGAGCAGTGGCTCGGGGGTTATGATGGTTGCCTGGCATGCGCGAGTACACGGGTTCAAACCCCAACACCCACGTACACAGCTAAGTGTCAGAGCAGCGAAAGCCATGTGGAAAACTCAATAAAAATTGATTCTCTCTCTCTCTCTCTCTCTCTCTCGCTCACTGTCCTTCTCTCTTTAAGAAAAAGAAATGAGCAGCAGTTGGTAATGGGCAGTTGACACAGAGGAGAGGAACCTGTAATGGTAGTGTGTCTACTTAGAGACACTCAGTTACTGAGCCATGGGGCAGAGAGTGGGTCAAATGACTTATGGGGGGGGGCGGGCTGCAGTGTTGGCTCAGTGGTTACGGCATTTGCCTGGCAAGCACAAGTATGTGAGTTCCAACCCCAGCACCATGTACACAACAAAGTGCCGGAGCAACGAAAGCCACGTGGAAAACTAAATAAAAATTGCTTCCCCCCTCCCTCTTTCTTTAAAATAAATGAATTATTGGGAGAATTATGACTTGAGAAATGGCAAGGACTTGGACAGGATCCAAGCCAACAGGAAGAACCCACCAGATTTGGAAGATGGGGCATAGATGTGGGAATCATAATACGGAAAGATCAAGTTAATTTGTAGCAAAAGAAAGGCAAAGTGTGGGAATGAAGAACTTGGAAGGAGAAATGCAAAGCTTCTCACCAGCCATTTTTCTTCTGTTTCAGTTTTTTTTCTTTTTTTTTTTTTAATGGTCAATCTCATGCCTATGGTGCATTCAATAATCCTTTCTTAAAGGGACATTAATTATAGCTAACCTTTTTGAAATCAGGCAAGGATGATGTTAAACATAGGTTCCATAATAATTCTATGGGCTTGGAAGAGTTTGATGCTCATTA